>JANAVB010039342.1:0-66272 GCA_029216955.1 Iris pallida | reverse complement strand
TATATATATATATATATAATTATATATATATATATAAGACTTTTAGTTATAGGTTTATGAAAACCTAGACTATGGCCAAGGTTATTGGCCCATGGTCTGGGACTAACCCCATTTGACCTACAGGCCCAAAACAACAACAAATTGACCCTTGGACTAAGGGTTGATCAAAGTCAACCTTAGGTCAAACTTGACCTAGTTGACCTAGATTGAACTTAAATTAACCTAGAATGACTAGTTTGACATTGGTTGACCTAACTTGACTAGTAGACTAGTTTGACTAGATAATTGACCATTTGACCAAGTCAACTATAGGTCAACCATGACCTAATTGACCTAGAAATGGTTTGGATAGACTTAAGAGGACTTGTTGACTAAGTTTGACTAAACCCGGCTATTAACTAGTTGGTTTAGGTTTGACCTATATATAAGTATATTATTGTGACTTGGGTTTTGTGGAAGACCTATGTAGATTAAGATATGTATGGGGTTAAGTTATATACTTAGAGTTGAGTCATGACTTGAGATTGGAATGTGGGATTAGCTTGAATATAGGATTAAGGTTGGTATTATATATATGTTATATATGTGTGGTATACTTGTATAGGTATTGGTTATACCTTAACCTTGTGGTATTGACTTAGATAGTTGACCATTGACTTAATCACCTTGCTGATAGTCTTTGTTTAACCCAAAACCTTAGTTGGTCTAAGTTTGACCTAGACTTGATCCAGATTGATCATGTTGACTAGTTTGATTAGAATGTTGACCAAGAGCTGACTTTAACCTAGATTTGACTAACCTTGACTTGTTTGACCTTGTTTGACTTTATTTGACTCAGTTTGATCCCCTGTGACCTAGTATGACTTCCTGTGACCCAGTTTGACTATTGAGTTGACCAAGAGTTGACTTTTGACCAGATTGACCTAGAATCATGTAGTATGCATTGTATACTTTATTTTACGTATTACTCTGATTAGGAGCCATACACCTCTCCTCAGACAGTATATCCTCTTCAGACATTCAGTTATCAGGCGAGTACATTCTCTGACCGTTTCATACTTGTTCAGGCTTTACTTCTCGCTCTAGATTACTTTACTTGATGCTGTCACGTTGGTAACACGGATTGGTACTATATGGATCTTTACATGAGATGTTATCCCCCTCGTGAGCATCGGTACTTCATGTTATGTGTGTTTCACTATCATCATGTACTCCTATGCTTCCATTATTCATGTGCACTCATGTGATCATGTACTCTCATGTTTACTGAGCCCTCATGTATACTATCATGTGCACCCTTTCATGGGCCCCATGTGATATCATGTACAATAACGTAACTTGTATAGATCCTTGTGTATTGATTGGGGTAACGGGGGAGTAGAAGTGGACATGTGAATAATTCCAAAGTAGTGTAATCATGTGCAAACTCAGTAGTGTAATCATGTATAAATTCTAGCCATTCACATGCCTATCTTGCTCTACATCACTAGTCACTTATAGTTCTATATACAGTAGATATTTTATTACAGCTATCTCTTTTACAGCGTATATTTCCTTTCAGCAGTTCATGTATCTTACTCTATTGCCTGTATCGTATTTCCTAACCTGATATGCACTGCGTGAGATGTATTGTGCTCGTTCCTGTCCTGATTGAACCTGTTGAAAATATTACAGAGGATGAGGATGAGGCCTGGTGTCTACCTATTTTGGAGCAGGACTAGATGATACTTATGTTGTGGACCCCCAGCAGGATCCACCTGCAGCTGAGGATGTTGTTCCAGTAGTCTAGACCAGTTTAGTCTAGACAGTCTTTTCTATATTTACTTTTGTCTCACTTTCTGAGTTGTATTTTGAGATGTGGAGATGTATAGACTCTTAGACTTTTGTATTATGAGTTGACAGTTCTGGATATTATGTCGTACTAGATACTTGGACTTATTCATCTATGATACTGTTCTCTTGAGTTACTATCTATCTATCTGTCTTTCATTCTTCTACCCTAGATGTGATTGAGATGTATATTGTTATGTCACCTCCATTCGGAGAGTATAAATTGTACAGGTACATGGTATTGATAGATGATTGACCTAGGACAGCGTTTTACTGCCGACACTGCGGCGTAGGCTGGGCGTTGTTACGTTCTCGTACCCTAACAGTGGGTGCGGGTCGTGACAGTGATGCAGTCGGATGCAGCCAAACTTGGCTCCACGCAACAAAAGATGGTCGTCCGCTTCGACCCAGGCGTTTGAAGAGATGCTCTCCGAAGGAAGCGCTGGCCCGGTCCAGAAGCGCACCCGTACGACAAAGGTTCGCAGAGAGTGGAGGCCAAAATTATTTGCTCCTCCCAAGCCCTCGACGAGATACCCTCTGTTGCTCAAGACGGCGAGAAGGACTCTTCTGCGGCCCCACTTCAGACCGTAGATAACTCTGCTGTCCCCAAGTCCGGCAGAAGAAAATACTATGATGCTGGACTTGCAGGGGCAAAGAGGAACTCTACGCGAACCGAGCCGCATAGGGGTGCTAGCCGCATGAAAAAAGCTCATGCGGCCACATCCGCTAGCCGCATGAAGAAAAATCATGCGGTCACACCTGTCAGCCGCATGGCTTATGCGGCTACAGTTGCCAATCACATGGATAAAACTCATGCGGCTATCGAAGTCAATCGCTTGCTGAAAACCCATACGGCCCAATTGCCAACCGCATGCGACCATCTGCACGGTCGTGACTCCTAGCCGTACAAAAATAACTCATCCAACAGCAGAAGACAACCGCATGCAGACAGCCTGCATGGTACTCAATTCTAGTCGCATAGCGTCCATTCCACGCTCCTCTCGATCAGTCTTCGACCGTCTCTCGTACGGTCCTGACTCTGATGGTTATCTGGATGATAAGCCAGACTCTGTGGTATTCAACTTGGACTCCTCCTATTACGTACCGCAAGTGCTAAAAGGAGGAAGTCTAGGGCAGTGCGGGCTCACCAAGCCAGTCAGCTGCCCCAACCTCTGACCATTGGGGCGTCCCGCTGATTATCACGCGGGCCTCTGATGGAAAGTTGTACAGAACTACTCGAATCCAGCCCCGGCGGCAAACGCACAGAGTGGTTCCTCTCACCTGCGTGAGGATATCCTCCACAAGCGCAAGGAAAGAGACGGGGCTTCGGTGTGCAAAGAGTCCTCGCTTGGACGTCACTGCACCTAAATCATCGTCAACTGCTGTTGCAGCAACGCGGCAGTGGCGAAAGATCGGCCGTCAGTCTTCCAAAGACTACAGCGTCCGAGCTCAGAAGACGAGGCACCTCCTGTTGTCTCATGCAATTCCGCTCAAAAAGTCCCCGCCGAGGGGAGAGGGAAGAAGGCAAGCATCTCCACCCCGAAGACCTCAACCACTACAGCTAAGAAACTGTCGTCTAAACGGTTGTCCTCTACCGGAGTATTCCAACACACCCGTTCAAAGACAAAATCTGCTACAGTGGGAAATTCATCATCCACATCGCTGGGGGTTGAGGGTAGCAGTCCTCCGAACATCCACAAAAATCCGGTATTGCAAGGAGACGAGCCCAGGGAAGCAACTCTCCCATCAGGTACAACAGATGCCGATGTCCCCGAGGACATCCATGACTCTCAAGACGAAGCAAACTCTGAGGCTGGGGGTACTGTTCCCTCCAGGTCCGAACTAGAAGACAATATTCCCACATATTCCGATGACTTCTCGGTACATGGATACGACTCGGAGGGCACATCCTCCACCGTTCCTTCCATCACTCCTCATGTAAGGACGGTGTTCATGACGGACAGCAATCAAGGTGGTTCCAGTGATCGCCAGCGCATCGACAGTCTCGAAGCCATATTACTTGCTTTGGTCAAGTCTGTAGACGAGATTAAAGCAGCCCTTCCAACTCTGCAAGGAGGGACGCCTGGCCAAACGAGCGCGGGTCACGCGGTCAATGCGGACTCGAATTCGGCGGCACCGAACCCGGGCAACAATCCTCCCGAAATAACAGCCCCTGCCGCGACAGATGAGGCCCGAGAAGTAAGAAGAGAGGTTCAGGAGCTCCGAGCCATGTTCCATGCCCGAGAAAACACTCAAGACCTCAGAATTCGGCAACCATACCCTGCTGAATGGAGGGATGTTCCATTCCCACCAAAATATAAGCCGTTCAATATCAACCCGTATGATGGCAAGACCTCAGCAAGTCGGTACATCACTTACTTCGAGGTCACCACCGACCATCTGCCCTATGATGATGCTATCCTCACTCGATTATTCATTGGGGCATTGGAAGGAGTCGCCTTCGAATGGTATCGCAATCTCCCGGACAACTGCATCCACTCCTTCGCCGGCTTCAAGCCCCTGTTCTTGGAAAGATTCTACGAAGTAGGACAGGACGTCACCATGTCCACCCTTATGGACGTCGTCCAAGGGGAGAAGGAGTTGACAAGGAACTACATTGAGCGGTTCCGCCAAACCGCCATGAAGCTGCCCTCCGCAAATCCAGATTCCTCTTTGATTGAAATTTGTCAAAAGAGACTGCTTCCAACAATCAGTCTCTGGATGGACGAAAGTCAGTTCAAAGACTGGAAGACGTTCATCATCAGCGCCACAAGCGCCGAAGAACGACTGAAGAAGGCTCGCCAACTGTGATTGCACATCTCGGAAAGATAAAACAAGGGCAAGCGTCCCAACAACGATAATGGGGGTAGCCCCTCCAACAATCGGGACAGCAAGAGAAAGCAGGCTATGGTGGCCGATACAGCACAAAAACCTGAGCCGAAGCCAGCAGACAAATAATGGCCGCAAATTACTTACTCCTTTGAAGACGATCACGTCAAGCCCATCTTGGACATGCTCATACAAGGGGACAGGATTCAGCTTCCTCCACCAAGACGGGAACCGCGGCCAGCAGAGATGGAGAATCCAAAATACTGCCATTATCATCGCTATGTCCATCATGCTACACATGATTGCTACCAGCTGAAATGGTACATACAAAACCTCATCGATTCGAACGCTCTGGCCATCGATTTCGAAGAGTTAACCGTGGCGACCAATATGGTGTCCGTATAATTCGGCAGCTTCCCTCCGACGGAGACTCAAGACGGGGTAGTCCCCGTCCCTCTAGCGATAATAGAAATTACCAATCTTCCACCTCCCCGAGATCAGGCTGCCGGCCTAGTACCCCCTCACCACATCTCGAGGGGAGGTCATGTGGATCCATCCAGACTTGGTGTCAGAAGTTACTCGGCCCACACCATCTTCCACCGACAAGAAGAAAAGTGGAAAGGTCAGGACCTGCCACACAATCTCGGCAGACAACGAGGAAGCTACAGCCATCGTCACACGGTCCAGAACGCAATCCCAACCTGTGGTTGACAATCCAGCTGAAAACCATCAACCCACTACAACGGATGCTCCGGGACCGGCTCAGCCTTTGACGACTGACAAGCCTAGGCCGAGGGAGACTCGCTTCGACAAATCTCTCCGAAAAGAGGCAACCCAAGGGCTAGAGAGGCCTTACAACTTTGACATTTTGGCGCAATTGGCTAACACACCGGCCAAGTTATCACTGTACGAACTCCTAAGGCTCTCCAAGGACGTTCGTATTGCATTAAGCGAAGCACTCCAAATGCCGATGTCTATCTGGCTCAATCCAACCTCACCGGGAAGGACTCACCCGTGGATCTCCAGGACAGTGCCTGTACGGGAGCAATGCCCAACATCGTCTTCACTCCGCAGGACATGCTCATCAAAACTAATCTGTACGATCGCCCATTATACTACACTGGATACATCGGCGACGTAAAGGTGGATCGGATGCATATTGATCCAGGCTCTTCCATAAGCATCTTCCCGAAGGGTCTGCTACACTATCTCTGTATCCCAATGCATCGCCTGACACCTACAAGCACCGCCATCAGCGGTTTCAATTCGGACAGGAGCTACCCTATTGGGAAGATTCGTCTGAAGTGTCAAATTGGCGACCTCCAATTCGAAGTCACCTGCTACGTCATCGATGCAGACACTTCTTACAACATCCTCTTAGGGAGCCCGTGGATACACGATTATATGATCGTGCCTTCCACGCTACACCAATGCTTCAAATATGTCGACAAACACGGCTTCGTGAAGACGGAATTTGCTGACATCGATCCCTTCAAAGGGGTCGAATCTTACTACTCGGACTCCTGCCTATACGAAAAGTCAAAGAGGCACCTTGATGAAGGAAATGAACAAGCTGGTACCGAAACGGCCATGGGATCAGAAGGACCTCTGACGATCCACCTCCAAGCTCACAAACCGGTAAGGTCTGCACCCCTTACCGCCACTCTGTGGAAGGACGCGATCAGCCTCTCGGCGCAGGAAGAGCAGATGATAATCCGGCTACCAAGGTCTGGTCAAGTACCGAGATCTACAACGGAGCCACTAACAATCAGACTGCCGAGAGTCGGTCAGCCCCAAATGGAGAAGCTTTTCCTCCGACAAACCACTGACGATACGCCTTCCCAAGAAGGGTCGTCACCCCGATGCGAGGACCGACACTTCTAGCGAATCGGCCACTCTCCGCTCCACATCAAATGCCAAACTGGGGGTCGCTAGTCTGCCAACGACTCCGCGCTCTGCTCTATCAACTGAACCACTGATAATCAAGCTTTCCAGGATGTCCTCTCAGTCTTCATTCACACATGGGGTAGCCGAAGAGGAACCAGAGTTAGCTAAGTACGTGGTTGCCCACACTGATGTTCCTTCCGCAGATGATGTAATCCCCCTAGAAAAGATACCTTACTTCATCAATAAAGGGCTATCTTTGAACTACATCGAGCTCAATAAGCTATGTACAATGTATGCTATGGAACACGGTATAGGCACTCATCTACATACACAGGTGACAAATGTGTACACCGCGATCCAGTTTACTCCAGTAGAAGACGCTTACCGAATAATCGAGGGAGGGGACCATCCAATCATCTTCGGCCGAAAGGACGACCCGTATCCCTTCACCATAGAGGAAGCCGGCCTCGGGTCAGATGCCGGAAGACTGCCTCTGTATCTTTATAGCCCCCAATCCAAATATCTCATGCAGAAACAGGGGTATGATCTGGAGACAACGCCAGGTTTAAACTACGGCACTGGACGACAATTACCTTTGAAGCCGCCAGTCTCGACGGGCAAACCGCGGGACTACTATAGCAAAACTTGATGCGGGTTAGGGTATATAATGCCTACTACGACCCCTGAGAGTTCAGATGAAGAATGCGACTGGCAGTCACATTCAACCGGATCACCGACTTCTAACTCAGATACCAGCGTCGGATACGTATTCAGACAAGTCTTATCAGTCAACATGGCATTCGCCGACGCTTATGAAGAAGACGAAGACATCCTCGAAATCCTCGAGCTAGAGCCGTGGGCCCAGCAGCTGGATACACAATGGGAAAAGCGGTTCTAACTGAGAGAACCTCCTACTGAAGATGAGGTTATATAGGTCGATCTCGGCAGCGAATCTTCTCCAAAACCAATCTTCGTCAGTAAAAGCCTAACAGACGAAGAGCGAGAATCGCTGCTGGAACTTGTCAAAGAATACATTGATGTGTTCGCCTGGAGCTATGATGACATGTCGGGGTTAAACCCCGACATTGCTCTTCACAAACTCAATATTCGGCCGGATGCGAAACCAGTCAAGCAACAACAGCGACGCTTCCGCCCAGGCATCATGGACGCGATCGAAGCCAAAGTCAACAAACTGATAGCAAGTGGCTTCATTCGTGAGGAGCAATATCCCGATTGGGTCGCCAATATAATACCCGTCCTCAAGAAGAATGGAAAGATTCGAATCTGCATCGACTTCCGTAATCTGAACGAGGCGTACCCCAAAGATGAATTTTCCCTTCCTATCACAGACATCATGATCGACAATACCTGCGGCTTCGAACGTATGTCGTTCATGGATGGCTTCTCGGGGTACAACCAAATAAAAATGTCTCATGATGACGAAAAGCATACATCGTTCCGAACATCAATTGGCACGTACTGCTACACAGTCATTCCTTTCGGTTTGAAGAATGCCGGTGCCACCTATCAAAGAGCCATGAGCATCATCTTCAGAGACCACTTATGCAAGACAGTGGAGTGCTATGTTGACGATATAGCCGTTAAGAGTCGCTGCAAGGGAGACCATCTGCAGGATCTAAGGACGGTATTCGACCTGATGCGAGCGCACAATTTGAAAATAAACCCTACGAAGTCCTTTCTGGGCATATCCAGCGGGAAGTTCTTGGGCTTCATCATCACTACACAGGGTATCCATGTAGACCCTGAGAAGACGAAAGCAATCATGGAGATGGGTCCCCCGAGAAATCTCTGCGAACTCAGAGGCCTTCAAGGGAGGCTAGCTTACATTAGGAGGTTCATTTCTAACCTCTCCGGACGATGTCGACCATTCACCCACCTCATGAAGAAAGGTGTCTCATTCGTGTGGGATGAAGAATGTCAGCGAGCCTTCGACAGCATCAAGGAGTATTTGTCGAACCCTCTAGTCCTGGTGGCCCCGGTTTCTGGAAAACCATTCCTGCTCTATGTACGAGCAATGGAACATTCCTTCGAGGCTCTGCTGGCACAAAACAACGACGCAGGCCATGAGCAAGCCATATATTACCTCAGCCGAATGATGATTGGGCCAGAGCACCGATACATCGCTGTGGAGAAGAAATGCCTTGCCCTGGTGTTCGCCATTCAGAAAATACGGTACTATATCACCGGACAAACAATACATGTGATCTCACGAGTCAACCCTCTCAGGGTCCTCATGACTAAACCAGGGGCACTCAGCTCTCGCCTCGCTACATGGGCAAGATTGCTGTCCCCTTATTATATGATCTTCGTCCCACAAAAGGCAGTCAAAGGTCAAGCCCTGGCAGACTTCTTAGCAGCCCACCCAGGCTCAGAGTCCTCCAGGATAGATGAAGAGATCCCAGATGAGGTCGCCAACTCGCATGCAACCTCTCACGAGAATATATGGCGAATGTTCTTCGACGGTGCTTCGAGGACCGGACCTAAAGGCAATATCGTCGTCGGAGTCGGGGTAGTGCTAGTCTCCCCTACCGGATTGGTGATTAACCGCGCTTATTCCCTCACAGAGCCTTGCTCTAACAATGTGGCCGAGTACAACGCTCTGGTCATTGGCCTCCAACTCGCAAGAGAGCTGGGGGTAGAATACCTTGAAGCATACGGCGATTCCCAACTAATCGTCAATCAGATCCGGGGCTCATACGAAGTCCGTCACGAAGACATGGTCCCCTATCACCAAATAGCAATTGACATCATCTCGTCGTTCGAGGGGTTCTTCATCGAACATGTCCCCAGACTCCGAAATATCGAAGCCGATGCCCTAGCTGGGCTTGCCGCTTCCTTAGCAGTTCCGAACTATGATCGCCAATCAGTGGATGTGATAGGCCACGAACTGGTCTGTCCCAAGAACAATGAGCAATTCGTGGCAAGTTATTCCGCTCAGACGATCGATGATGCCCCAGATTGGAGACAACCATTCATCGACTTCGTCGTCTGCGACATCTTGCCCGAGAACCCAAAGGAAGCTACTTCCATCAGATGGCGTTCTCTCAGATTCTTCTACGATACAGAGACGAAAATGCTGTATCGTCGCTCCGACGACAGATTACTGCTTCGATGTCTGTCAAATGCAGAAGCCAAAGAAGCCGTACGAGAAGCTCATGACGGTGTCTGCGGGGTCCACCAACCCGGCCCAAAGCTGCAAGATCGCCTTCGCCGAATGGGCTACTATTGGCCCACAATGGTGGCAGATGAGATAGACTATGCTAGAAAATACAAAGCCTGCCAAGTCCACGTGGACTTCATTCACCAACCATCCGAGTTTCTACATCCGACAGTGGCATCCTGGCCATTCGAAGCATGGGGAATGGATATCATTGGTCCAATGACCCCACCTTCGTCCCGAGGACATCGCTTCATACTTGCGATCACTGATTACTTCTCCAAATAGGCGAAAGCTGTCCCGCTCGCAGAAGTTAAGACTTCAAAAGTGATCAGCTTCCTTAAGCATCACGTCATCTACCGCTTTGGACTGCCCCGAAGGATCATCCATGATAATGGTCCGCAGTTTGCAAGCCACGCATTCTATCGGTTTTGCGATAAGCACCGTATTCAGAATGTCTCTTCGATACCGTACAACCCGGCAGCAAATGGGTTGGCAGAGGCATTCAACAAAACAATCATCAAACTCCTCAAGAAGTTTGTCTCCTCCAACAAACGCGATTGGAACGAGAAGCTCGGCAAATGCTTATGGGCTTATCGCACCACAGTTTGAATAGCCACCGGGAATACACCATTCTCCCTGGTGTACGGGAGTGAGGCAGTCCTCCCATTGGTGACTCTGATCCCCTCACTACGCGTCTCCCTCACACATCAATTGACGACATACGAAAACCACCATCGCCGACTACAGGAATTGGAGGCACTAGACGAAAAGCGCCTCTTGGCTCAGCAACGAATTGAGCTATAGCAAGCACGCATCTCCGAAGCCTTCAACAAGAAGGTCAAAATCAGAACATTCCAGGTGGACGATCTCGTTCTGGCAGTCCGGAGGCCGATGGTCATGACTCACAAGACTGCTGGCAAATTTCAGCCAAAGTGGGAAGGCCCATTTATCATTGAGACAGTATTCTCCAACGGTGCTTACCGTCTCGCAAAACAAAACGGAGACTTGCTCATGTTGCCCGTCAACGGCAAGTTCCTGAAGAAATATTATGTCTAAATGACATTCTCTCCAGATCATCGAGTCATGTACCCGCTGGTACCGCTGAACTCATATCCACAACATTTTAGATTATCGAGTCATGTACCCGCTGGTGCCGATGAACTCACACTTTCTCAATATTCCAAATTACCGAGTTATGTACCCGCTGGTGCCTCTAAACTCACATTCCGGTCACTCTTTCGGATAGTAAGTCACGTATGATTATACCTCTGAACTTTCTTCCTGGAAGAGATCCTCCCTCATGATCCACTACCCGCACTCCCAGTGCACAAAAAGGGTGATCGATCCACAGATTTCTGAAACGGCCATGTCCTCATTACCTCTGAGTCGTTTTCATTTCCACCAAAAACAAACCGCCCCTCGCATAGAACTTCCACGTTCTCCTACCTCTGAGTCGTTCTATGTACCCCCTCTTTACTGAGCCCACTCCTGCCATGTCCTCATTACCTCTGAGTAGGAAGGCTCCGTCGAAGAAACCTTCATGCTTGCCATGTCCTTAGTACCTCTGAGTAAGTATGTTCGTTCCCTCCAACTTGTTGCCCGTATCCAAAACCAGGGTACGTTAGGGGCAATGGGTCCATACAAAATGTCCCAATAGAATAATCATTACACAGCAAAAGAGTGAAGCAAATATATTTCATTCATTCAGAAATCGATTACATCTACGTGGTTACAGGAAAAGTTCTTCATGCAGACAAGAAGAAAGGCAAAAAAGAAGCGAAGGCTACAGATAGACATTTACGAGAAACCTTAAACCCTAGCCGCAGAAGTGCGTATACAACTCCTTCAACCACCTTACATATGAAGGATGCAGTTGAGGAAGATCCTCATCTAGGATAGGGGAATCAGAATTCCCAGCGCTGCCACCCTCAGCAGTCTCGATAGCGGGGAGGATGTCGTCCCTCTCAGGTGCTGATTCTTCTTTCATCACCTCCTCCTTAACATAGGGAGGCCCCTGATTGATGCCAGGGAGCGGCGGCTCCTCTACCACTGCAATCTCAGCGTTTGGTGGGGACACTACAAGAACCAAAAAATGAAAAAGAAGTGATGATGAATGATAAAAACAGTCAGAGGATATTCAGAAGGGTTCATGCGGCCCGTTGAAAGACAATTTTTCTGCGGCCCAGACATGGAATATATTCCATGCGGCTCATGAGACGTGTATGCAGACCACGAAATTTGAAAAACTCGCATCAAATGATTATGCACGAAGTAATACGGCAGAGCAGCATCTGTTAGGGTTTCAAAGCACCCAATCTTTCACACAGTCCTTACCTTCGATGACCACATGAACGTCAAGATGAACGGGGGGTGCGGCAGTTGGAGACGAAGCCGACTTTCTACTCTTCGCCACAGCTTTCTTCACTGCCTTGGAGGCCCTAGGTGCCATCGTTGTCTGTCGGTCAGAAGAAGAAAGCAAGACAAAAATCTTAAATCAAGAAGAGTCCAAGAGAGAAATCCCTCCAAAAAACCCTTCCATTTATAGAGGACCAAGACCGACGCCTCGTACAAAGAAGTCGACTCTTCGGCTATCGATGCAGACCAGATAATTTAAAGATCAGAAACTCTTGGATCCTGCCCCAAAAAGGGTTTGCATGCATGACATAATAACATGGCAAGGAACTATGCGGCTGAGATATCCCTGTAGTTTAAAAGTCTCCTGCGGCTAAGCCATCCATGCGGCTTGAAAAGACTCTGCGGCTGAACGAATCTATGCGGTCAAGATATCCATGAGGTCAGAGTGTCATATGCGGCCAGAAGAATATGCATCCAAGCTTCTTATTCAAAGTATTTCAATTTTGCAAATTGAAAACTTTGAAGGAGGTCTTATAGAAGCATAGAAAATATCAGAATAATGATCTATGCGGCTCGGAACAGGAGAACCCCATGCGGCTCATACAGGAGTGGTCCCATGCGATTCAGAGAAACTCTTAGTCTCATGTGGCTCGTTGCAGGAGAGTCCATGCGGCTTACATAGGGATAGTCCTATGCGGTTCAAAGAGCCCCCTAGCCGCATGCTGTTCAGAAGTACATGCGGCTCACATACAACCAACAGAGATATGCGGCTCGATCAACGCCATGTTTTCCCATGGGACCCCTTCACACAGCTGGCCATCGAGCAGTGGCCCTATTTAATACTCTGCCATGATTTAACAGCTGACGGCTCTGACATGAAGTGTCATAATGGCCCTGTCATAATGACAGACTCTTTGGGAACAGGAGAAAATCTTCGACACGATCCGAGATTACCACGTGGCTACTCCCATGCGGCTCACTTGAAGAATAGCCCCATGCGGCTGGCAAGAATCATCTTCCTGCGGCTCCCAAGAAGCCATTCCATGCGGCTCGCGAGTACTACACCTATGCGGCTCACCAAGAAGTCATCCCATGCGGCTGGCAAGAATCATCTTCCTGCGGTTCACCAAGAAGCCATCCTATGCGGCTCGTGAGTACTATATCTATGCGGCCCACCAAGAAGCCATCCCATGTGGCTCGTGAGTACTATACCTATGTGGTTCACTGAGACGCTGTCTCATGCGGTTCATGGATATCATGCGGTTCTGACAGGATCCACCATTAAGACACGTGGCATAGATTCAATGGCCCCTAGGATGATTATGGGATGCAGATCAATCAGAGATTTACCAGATTCCAATGACCATATTTAACGTTATCCTCATAATTAATGAGATCAGGTCATATCATTCCTAATCAAACTAATGGGACACGTGGTGAGAGATCCAAGCTTGACACAGCCAATCATGAAGATTTAAAGCAATCAGCATTGATCATTCATAGGATTCAGTATTATCCTCATTTATGGCCAGATCCTTCACGCCTTAAACGAATGGTCGAGATTGATTATACATCAGGCCGCCGCCACTTTGAGAATGGGTAATCATCTAAACCCTAATGATGCCCCTACTATTATAAATAGCAAGGTGCCATTCCCTTGTAAATATACACGATCAGAAGGAGAGAGACAAAAAAAGAGCTTCCCCCCTTACAATCAGAGAGAAAAATATACAGAGAACGAGAGAAGTCAGAAGAGCAACCAGAGGAGAGCAAGAAGAGCATTTCTTCATCAACGCCAACCATATCTTCACAAGAGCCAAGGCTGCATACCGATCGTCCAAGGAGTAAGGCAGGGCTGCCGTCGCCTTCCCGAGCCTCTATCGTCACCCCCCAGAATCTAAAATAAATAATTGTACTTAGATTGCTGTACCTAGGTTTTCGTCCCTAGGCTTTCTTTATACAAGCGAGTTTGTAACGTGAAGTAAAAGTCCGGTCCTCCGATAATTGTTCAGTTCTTTTATATTTTATGGCAAATAGTTCCCACATATCCGTAAACTCACATAAGTCCTGAAAACTCAGATTTTATAACCTAATATACTTGAAATCAAAATATCGCAATTAACTCAAAAAATCAAAATATCATATAAATCTCAATTTTCTCCAATTCAATGAAAACCTAATTATGCATTAAAAACACAAACAAATTGGTGATGATTCCGTGGATCACTTCCCATAAGTTCTAATTATCATATATGAACTAACAATTCAGAAAATATGGACTAAAAAGTCAAGGATCGAAAAATCACATTTATTTTCAAAACTTTGAACCCGAAGAACTCAATTTTGACAAAACGACTCAAAATGCAAAATACACCAAATTAACCCGTAAAACTCGGCATACACGCTGGTCTCAACCTACTTGATATGCTCGGGTACTCTCGGGTTTGAAATCGTGTCCGTGTCGTGTCCACAGAACGCGTATCGGAATTTCCCGATACCGTGTGGTACGCGTGCATTCTCGCTCGTTTGAGCGACGCACACGCAACGAAACGCCACGAGCTCGTGCACGTAGCTGGAGGGGTCCTGTGATAGGTCTAGGACACGATGACACGATGACACGCTGCCTGAAACAGTGCACGCAGACCCACGCACCAGTGCGGCCTGCTGCGCGTGCGCGCGCCCGTGCGCCCTCGTACACGCGCCCGTGCGCCCTCGTGCGCGTGGTGCCGGCCTCGCTGCTCCCTCGTCGGGCCACGTCGCGACTTGGGATTCGTCCTATGGGTCGTCTAGGTCTAGGTCAACATGTCTCGGGTCCTGGAACGGGTCTTCGCTGCGTCGTGTGCACGCACGAAGTCCGTTTCCGCGACAAAAATCAGCCCGAGTGCACAATATGGCTGACCAGTGCACTCGCGATTTCTCCGCGCTCGCTCGACTTAACGTCATGAAATTTTACTGGCATGTGGGAAAAGGTTGCCCCTACGTACTCATAACATTTCATGCAAGATGGAGCTCTGTGGGTCGAGTTATGACGCACAGACTGCAGGATGTGCACGGGATCTCGTGCACGCGTGTCCGTGTCCGAAACATCGCTGAAAAGTCATCGATTTCCAATCCGTCTTTATGAAAGTTTATTAAAATAATATTATCTAAACATCCATAAGCCAGAATCGAAAAATAGTAACTTTCAATCCTAAGCGGCATTTCGTCGAACACGTGCCGTAAGGGACCGACACGGGCTCGATACCTCCATCAAACGGAGTCAAAATCCCACCAAATTTTGTGGGCAATGCTAGGGCACCTATATGGATGCAAAGATGAAGAAAAAACCAGAATTGCAATGGTAGGTTAGGGTTTTACCTATTGAGTGTCAAAACTCAATGATCGGGGCTCCTCGGTTGTCGTATCGGTCGATTTTCCTCCAGCAAAACCTTTCGTCTCCACTCAAGAAATGGTCCAGCAGATCCTCCTCTCCTCGACGAGCACAACGGAGTTCTTTTGGGCAGAAACGGACTCCGGATGATGGAAAAAGGTGTTTTGGAGAGTTGGATCTTCTAGGGTTTCTTTGTGGAGGCTACAAACAACAAATGAATGCAACAAAGGAAGGGGGTACTGCTGTTGGGCGGCCAAGGGGGCTTCTCTTGGGTTAGGGTTTCACTTGGGCCAACTCTTTATCAAGTAGAAATGGGCCCAAGTCAAAAGGCTTAAAGGCTAACATGCAAAAAGGCTAATTTAAATCAATTAAAGCCTTAAAATACACTCAAGCCTAAAATAAATTCTAAAAATAAAAAATAAAAATTCTAATGCATGGTTAGGCCCCTATACAATGTCCACTAAGGTTAAACCGGTTGCTAGCACAACACAAGTCAACATATCTAGAAAATCACAAAATGGCAAAAATGGCAAAATTGACTAAAATCATTTAAACCACTCCAAAAATAGATATTTAAATCTAAATAATTTTTAAAACCAAAATATGAATTTTAATTACATTATTAGGCTTCTAGTGAAGGTTGACTAAGGTCAAACTACTTATACTACCAAGTCACCAGTCTAAAATCACTCAAATCATACTGCAATCAATCTAATTAATAAATAGATAAAATAAAAATAAAAATCATAAAAATTCAAATAAATCACAATTACTAAAATACCCTTGAAATTGAAAAGTGAGTGTGACATTGGTAAAACTAAAGGAATTTAAAAATAATCAATAGATAGTTTACCAACTTGAAATCCAAGAAAGACATCTAAAAACATAGTATGATATGAAATATTGCTCTAGTTTTGGAAGAGAATTATGAAATAAAGGATTTCAGTCAAAATCCATGGGGATTAGATAATTGTAAATAATAGATATCAAAGAAGAAAGATACCAATTGAGATATTGAAATGTATAAACTTGATATCAATTGAAATAAATAAACTTGAAACATTGATCAATGAAACTATGATAGTCACAATTGTCTACAGATAAATAGTGGAACAAAATAAAGGAATGATCAATGTAAAATAGAGCAATTGATATAAAATGATCTCATTATTTGCAAATCTATTTACTTATCTAAAATTCATGCATTTGAACTCAATTACCTCATCATGCTATATGAATACCCTTTAGATAAATATGAAGGTAAAGCAGAAAAATGCTTGAGAAAGAGAAATTATGTCGACTTGAATGCTCCCCCTCAAACTATTACCAATATAGATAAAATCATGAATTTTGGATAAGTCCTCAATAAGGAAAGCCAAATCTATTAAGCATACAAGGAAAGCCAAATTAATGAAAGCACAGTAGTCATTAAGATATGATACAAAAGTTAATTAACGAGATGACTTATTTAACTTATATAAAAGAGAGAGAGATAATATGATCAAAATAATTACATATACTCTCATAAACCTTTCACGAAATAACAGTATCATGACCTTAATTACTAAGATATGAATAATAATGAAAATATGGGTCTATGATGAATTAGGTATACGACATATTAAAGGGTATAAATGAATTGGACAAATTAATGTGCTCCCCCTCAAAATATGCGTATCTAGTTCCAAAGCACTTATAGCATAAATAAAATAATAACTTCAAGATCTAGGGGTAAATCAACTATGGATTTCTCTCCCTTGCTCAATGCATATAAGGCTATAAGATCATCATTAAAACGAATAATGTCATCTTTAGTCAAGAAGGGTCCACTTAATATCTACTAAAGAAGATAAATTAAAATAATATTCTATTTTTGCACATGTAATCAAAAGATGACATACACTAACCTATATAGAATAATCTCATATTTAAATATGATAGATCAATGTATGTTACCTTTTGAGAAAAATGTCATCATGAAAAGGAATAAAGTTAATTAAATCAATCATGATGAAAGTCAAAATATAGCTAAAAAATATTAGAAGTCAAAAATCATGTCCATGATTATCTAATTAAGAAACAAATCAACCAATTTATTATATTGCATGGACTATGTATGTTTTTACCACATATATACCTATCAACGGGTAATAATCCAACCTTGCTAATACTAAATGAGAAACCAATGAATTTCAAATAACAAAGAGCATATGTGATAATCCATGAGTAGTCAAAGTAGAGTAAAAAATTAACTTGATAACCACATAATTAGATAATATAGGACTACTCAACCATTAGGATCATTTATCAATAAAAGTAAACATGATCCAACAAATCTCATCAAGAGAAAATTCAAATCCATATTTGTAATAAATCTTACAAATTGATGGAAATTTAATAGATGATTACCAATGACTAGTATGGAAGGAAGTTAAAGCGATGAATCACAAAACCTCAATGGAAACAAGATTAAATAAAAAACTTGTCAAACTAATTTTAGAGACCAAACATATGTATCTAAAATAGAATACAAATCTCATCAAGACAATTCATAAATCTTGTTTTTGTAAACTAGCATATCACATATGGATTGAAATTCAAGAAGATAGCTAAATGAGTGAAAGTGAACAAAAATTATGTAGCTTAACAATACCTCGCAAATAAGCAAGCTACATAACTAATTAAGATAATGAGGTAGGCCATTAACAAAATAAATGTGCTCATTAAATCTTAAGCTAAAACTAAAGTTACATGTTTAAGCAAAGAGTTCACAATAAGGGCAATACATTTTGAATGATCAAAATGATTTATATACTCTTTGTTAAGCAAGGATAAGAGTATAAGATAGCAAGTAAATGAATTAGACTGTCATCAAGTAAAGGACAAAAGTGAAGTACAGGTAGGCAACTCTAGAGGGGTGAAAAGAGTTTATAACAAAAATGATCAATTAAAAACTTAAACTCTTTCCACCAACAAAATAATCAGAGTAATATAAATGCGAAAATAAAGTATTCAAAGAGCAAGCACAAACACAGCAAGATTTTTAACCTGGTTTTCCTCGTGGAGGACTAGTCCAGGCCTGAGAACTCTAGCTTAGGATTGAAATCCACTATTTTGTGAAATAGGGTTACAACCACGTGTCTTTTCACAGAAGAGCATGCCAAACTTCTTTCAATGATCGCTGTGGCAAAACTTGGACTTTTCCAAGTGACTTACAACTTCTTGTACTTCAAACTTCTAGTTGAATCGTACTGAACAACTTGGACGATTGGAAAGTTTGAAAGCTAAGTTGGATGGGAAGGTATATCTTTTTAATATGTAGGCTATGTAAAAGAAAAAGAAGAGAAGATTGGATGGTTTGAAATGGGAGAATTCAAGGCCTATTTATAGGGTTCTGGGTAGGCAGAATTCAGCCAGAATTCAGTGTCCAAAATTCAAATTTTTGGCCGTTGGACAACTAGCAGTGATTAAATCCTAAAAATTAGCTTCCTGTAATTTAGGGAACAGAGTTCGGCCCGAACTCTATGTGGAGGCAGAGTTCGGCCCCAACTCTGTCTCCTATGGACATAAAGTTCTTTTATGGGCTATGGCTTGTTGGGTTGTTTTGGCTAGTGGCTAAGTGGACCTATAAAGGTTATGTCTAGCCCAAAATTGCTCAGTATGACCCAACGTACATTTGCTTATACTGAAAAACAATAAAAATTTATAGACTCCAGAATATACAAAGTAGTAAATCTTCAGGCAGCTGTTGACTTGAACTGATGTAATGAGTTGATCGATTTAGAGCTTGATATGTCAAATTGGACTATGACAAATATTGTTTTGTTAATTGTCAAGATTAGGTTGACTGTGATCCGGTTTGGGTCAACAATCTCCCCCATTTTGATAATTGACAGAACATGATATTTGCATGTCTCAATATTCATACCTGGACACATATTAGCTCCCCCGTACTTGAACAAGTTTGCTCCCCCGCAAAAGGATATTTCCAGTGATAAGTTCTCATCCAAGTATACGATATATATAACTCATATCACAGTGTACTATGAAACCAAACAAAGGCAAATATCAAGTGTTCTCCCCCTTTTGACAAAAATCAAAATGAAGAACAATATAGAGAAGCAATATAGAGACCATCCACATAATGAAAAATAAGCTAGCAATAGTTTATAACAAGTCGAAACAAAGCCATAGAGCATAACAAGTCTGATAAAAATAGAAATACAGAAGCAAAATAAATATAGTACAGAAAATAAAAAATGGTCCTAAGCATTAGTGGCAATACAAAAGCCATATCCATCATGGAGCATGCGAAGGCCCCGCACCATCGAAACCGGTACGTTGGGGATCAACAAATGCTGACGTCGGATCAAGAAAACGATGAACCCAAGAATCGTCAATGCGATAACCGTCGCGGGACGAATCACGCATCATCAGAACCGGCATCGTCGGATGGAAGGCCATGGAATACTGAATGTCATGGATGAAGTTGCTGAGCGCACTCATCTGCAGGGTGGTGTGATAGTACATTTGCGTCCAGCGGTCGTCCATCTCAGCCCAGCGTTCATTCTCGAAACGGAAGCAATCGCGAAGCATAGTCTGGATAGAATCAAGTGTAGCGGTGGACTCGGGTGCAGGGGAATCATGAGCAGCAAAGGGTTTGGTGGAGGATGTGGTGGAGGGTTGGATGGAGGGTTAGTGGATGATTCACCTTCACTTCTCCTTGGTCTCTTTCCTCTACCAAGCAACCTAGGTGCCATGAATGAAATTGAGAGAAAGAAAGGAAAAAGATGATATACCTCAAAAAAAGAGACCCAAGATGAAAGAGAATGATCCCAAGATTGATCTCCTTGAGTTTGGAGTAAAATTTCCCAAGGATTTGAGACTTCTAGGTTTAGGGTTTTGAAAGAAAATAGTTTGGAGAGGTTTGGAGAAGACAACGGAGATGAGAGAGAGAATCTTGAGTTTAAGAGGGTTTGGTCGGCTGGTCGGGTTGAATCTGAGCCATTGGATCAAAAAATAATGAAGGGCTGAGAGCCACCCGAGGTTCTGGAACAAGAAGGCCGAACTCGGCCCGAACTCTATGTAGGGGCAGAGTTCGGCCCGAGTTCTGGTCCCTTGGGCCAGAAATTCAAGCAGAAAAGAGGAATAAAATAGAAAAAAATATGACTAATGAATGGTCAAGTAGAAAATTTGGCATAATGGATAATAAAAAATGCAATGAAGTTAGAAAATTTAAATATGGCAGGTTATAAATAAAATTTAACCATATAATAAACAAGGAGTTATGACATAAATCAATACGGTGAAACTGCCATGGGGTAGCTGCAGGGGCTGGATCCCAGCTAGTGGTAGTCCGAAGACTAGTGCACCTTGTCGCTTAGGCTTTTACGCCTTGTTGTCAGAAGGACCCTTTTGGCTTGTACCCATAACAAAGTCATCATAGAGAATCGTGACATAATCGATATTCACGCAAGCCAATTTTAATGAATAACCGTTTCATCTAAAATTCCTAATTTACGACAAAGAAAATTGAATCGCTCCTCGGATAGTAGTTTTGTAAAGAAATCGGCCAGCTGATGATCAGTGTCAATAAATTCTAATTTATAGTGCCATTCTGTTGATGATCACGCAAAATGTGGTAACGAATTTCAATGTGTTTCGTGCGTGAGTGACATATAGGATTCTTAGTAAGGTTGATAGCACTAGTGTTATCACAGAATATAGGAATGTGCATAAAAGATAGGTTGTAGTCGGGAAGGGTTTGCTTCATCCACAGAATTTGTGCACAACAACGACCAGCTGCGATATATTCAGCTTCTGTTGTGGATATTATGATAAAATTCTGCTTCTTGCTAAACCAAGATACTAGAGCCTTGCCTAATAAATGATACGTACCGCTAGTACTTTTACGGTCAACTTTGCATCCTGCAAAATCAGCATCCGAATAACCAATAAGGTCAAAGGATGTGGATTTGGGATACCATAAGCCCACTGTAATAGTAACCTTAAGGTATCAAAAGATATGCTTAACGACGAACATGTGTGATTCATTATGACTAGCTTAATAGCGAGCACACAGGCAAACACTAAACATGATATCAGGGTGACTAGCAGTTAAATAAAGTAGACTGCCTATCATATCTCGATACTTACGTTGATCCACAGGTTTGTCGCTTTCATCTGGTTCTAGTTTGGTTGTAGTGGCCATTGGAGTGCCAATTGGTTTAACGTTGTCAAGATCAAACTTCTTCAGCATATCCTTTGTATACTTTGACTGACAGATGAAAGTTCCATGTGATGTTTATTTGACTAACAGTCCAAGGAAGTAATTGAGCTCCCCCATCATGCTCATCTCAAATTTGTTCTGCATACACTTAGCAAACTCTTGACAGAGAGTTTCATTAGTAGAACCGAATATGATATCATCATCATAAATTTGTACTAAAAGAATAGTTCTTTGAAAGATTTTATAAAGAGTGTAGTGTCAATTTTTTTCTTTTAAAAAATCTTTATCTAATAAAAAAGTACTTAGGCGTTCATACCAAGCTCTGGGGGCTTGTTTGAGGCCATAAAGTGCTTTCTTGAGTTTGAAAACATGGTCATGAAATTTGTAATTTTTAAAACCAGGGGATTGTTTTACAAAAACTTCCACCTTAATAAAACCATTCAAAAAGGTACTTTTGACATCCATTTGGAAAAGTTTAAAATTTTGAAAGTTTGTAAAGGTACAAAGCATCCGAATGGATTCCAGTCTTGCAATAGGAGCATACGTCTCATTGTAGTCGATACCTTCCTCTTGGTTGTATCCTTGAGCTACTAGACGAGCTTTGTTGCGTGTAACTGATCCATCTTCATTTACTTTGTTACGAAAAACCCATTTAGTACCAATAATCGAATGATTAGCTGGCCTAGGAACAAGTTCCCAGACCTGGCTCCTTTCGAATTGGTTGAGTTCTTCTTGCATGGCGGAAATCCAAAATTCATCATTAAACTTGGGGGTCCGACCAAACCAAAGTTCATAGGGTGTTTTCTTCGAAATAGGTCGAATAAGAACCATATTCAAAATATGGCAAGCTGTACTGACAGCTTCTGCCCAAAAATATTCCGGAAGTAAAAATTTATTCAACATGACTCTAGCCATATCGCCAAGAGTCCTATTCTTCCGCTCCACAATACCATTTTGTTGAGGAGTTCTAGGACAAGAAAACTCATGATCAAAATTATTTAAATTACAAAACTTTTCAAAATCAAAATTTTTGCCTCCATGATCACTTCGAATTCGAGTAATTATGTAGCCTTTTTTATTTTGAACTTTTTTAGCAAAAAATTTGAAAACAGAAATCGCATCACTTTTGTTTGAAAGAAAGAAAACCCAAGTGAATCTAGAAAAAACATCTACTATAACAAAAGCATAGAGTTTTCCACCAAGACTGGCTACTCTACTCGGACCAAATAAGTCCATATGCAGTAATTGCAAGGATCTAGTAGTACTTACAGTGTTTATGGAATGAAAAGAAGATTTGGTTGCCTTATTTAGTTCACATTCGGCACATACCGTGTCCTTCTTGAATGTGATATCGGGCAGACCTCTTACTAGCTTCTTTGTCTATAGCCTGGATATAGTATCCATATTGGCATGACCAAGATGCTGGTGCCACAACAATCTCTCATCCTTGTGGGCGTAGAGGCATCTTCCTGTACTGTTAGTATTTCTAGATATATAAAAAATATAAATGTTATCCTCTCTTATCCCTTCAAAAGCAATGTCTCATGTTGACCTATCATAAATATAGCATTTATTTTGTCCAAAGTTAATATCATATCCATGATCACCAAGGTGACTTATGCTGAGGAGGTTATGCTTTAACTCGGTCACTAGGCAAACATCCTTTATTACAGGAGAAGGAGGATGACCAATAGTACCATTACCTGTGATGTATCCCTTTAAGTTATTACCGAAGGATACATACCCTTCCCTCTTTAGCGATAGTGATACGAAAAGATTTGCGTCTTCCGTCATATGTCGCGAGCATCCACTATCGAGAATCCACTTGCTTTTAGTTGAGGAAGGAAGGTCCACCTACATCAAGAGTAGATGTGACCTTTGGTACCCAAGTTACTGTGGGTCCTGAAATGTTAGTCTTTGGCACCCATGCATATAGATTAATATCTACTAATTTCCTAATTCTATATTGTGGTGAGATATGTCCATGTAATCCACAGTATGTGCAAGTAGCATGTCTATTTGTGTTTGGAGCAGGTTGATAGTGATGTCTATATGCAGTATAGTGATAGTTGTGTGGAACAGCAAGATAGTGACTATATATGGTAGCAGTATGATAGTTATGTATATGTGCCGTATGGTGGTGGTTAGTAGGATAGTGACCATATGTAGTAATAGGATAATAGTTATGATGTCTATGTGTATGTGGTTTACGTGCTGCATGGGAGTATGTGTACATATAAGCATGTTTTTGTGGTGCATGTGGGTGACGTATTTTACCATTATGAGTAGTCTTGCGTTTGTGTGTGTTTTATGTGATTGGGTTTGAGGTTGAGCAACCTGTTTTTCCAATCTAATCTCTAATTTCTTAGAGGCAGCATGTAGTTCATTACACTTAGCATTTAAACCATCAATCTTAGCAATAGTGATCTTGTGTTTGTTCTTTTCTTCAATAAGCTCAGTGTTGAGTGCTGTGATCTCACGTGTTTGCTTTTCAATAAGTGCTTTGGCATCATGTAAGCTTAAATTAAGCTTGGACACCTCATTAGAGACTTCCGTGGGTGGAATGTCTCTAACATTATCCAGCAAAGAAGAAAGATTTTGGCAGACATTAGCAGTGTCTTGAGGAGAGTCTTTTTCTTCTTCGGAATCACTTGCTTCGCTTTCATGCCAAATGCTAGTGTTGGCATACTTTCTTGAAGAAGGCTTCTTGTAGGGCTTCTCATATCTGTTGCCTTTCTTTGTGAAGGGACATTCTTTTCGAACGTGTCCAGTCTTCTTGCAGCCGTAGCACGTTGGTTCTTCCTCTTCATCTTCTTGTTGTTCCTTTTTTCTTCGATTGAAACGAAGGAACTTCTTGAAGTTGCGGACAAGAAGAGCTTGATCATCACCTTCAGAATTGTCATCGTCAGTATCTTCAGGATCAACCCTTCGACGATAAGCTTTTAGGGCAATTTCTTTTGCCTTTGGAGCGGGTTCGTCGAAGTCTTTGAGGTCGAGCTCGTGGGTCATCAGCTTTCCCATCAAAGTTTCCATAGACATTGTGGTGAGATCATTGCCTTCTATGATAGCTGTTACCTTAGGGTTCCAAATCTTCGGTAGCCCCCTAAGTAACTTGCGGATCTTCTCATGATTTGTATATTGTTTTCCAAGAGATGACAGAGGATTGGTGACGTCAAAGAACCTTGTAAACATTTGGGTGATCATCTCATTAGGCTTCATCTTGAACGCCTCGTATTCTTGAGTGAGACGACTGATTTTTGATTCCTTGACTTGGGTGGTTCCTTCATGCGTCACTTCTAGAAGCTTCCATACTTTGTGCGAGGTGGTGCATGTCGAGACCCTGTTAAATTCATTCATGTCTATTGTACAAAAGAGAGCATTAATAGCTCTAGCATCTAGACTCGCCTATTTCTTTTCCTCGTCAGAATATTTGTCGTTGGGTTTCTCGACGAGATCTCCATTGACAACTATCCTGGCGGACTTTTTGTAACCATCGGTGACAATGGTCCACAGGTCGAAGTCTAGAGACTTGAGATAGAAACTCATCCTAGTTTTCTAATAGGTGTAGTTGGTTCTATCAAATGGGGGTGGCATATGAGTGGATTGTCCTTCACCATGGTTGGAAAACATAGGTTGTGTGGTTGCCATGGATTAGCTCTAGGATGTTAGTCCTTGAAAAGAGAACAGAGCTCTGATACCAACTGAAGTACAGGTAGGCAACTCTAAAGGGGATGAATATAGTTTATAACGAAAATGATCAATTAAAAACTTAAACTCTTTTCACCAACAAAATAATCAGAGTAATATAAATGCAAAAATAAAGTATTCAAAGAGCAAGCACAAATACAGCAAAATTTTTAACCTGGTTTCCCTCGTGGAGGACTAGTCCAGGCCTGAGAACTCTAGCTCAGGATTGAAATCCACTATTTGTGAAATAGGGTTACAACCACGTGCCTTTTCACAGAAGAGCACGCTAAACTTCTTTCAATGATCGCTATGGCAAAACTTGGACTTTTCTAAGTGACTTACAACTTCTTGCACTTCAAACTTCTAGCTGAATCGTACTGAGCAACTTGGACGGTTGGGAAGTTTGAAAGCTAAGCTGGATGGGAAGGTAGATCTCTTTAATATGTAGGCTATGTAAGAGAAGAAGAAGAGAAGATTGGATGGTTTGAAATAGGAGAATTCACGGCCTATTTATAGGGTTCTGGGTAGGCAGAATTCGGCCAAAATTCAAATTTTTGGCCGTTGGACAACTAGCAGCGATTAACCCTAAAAATTAGCTTCTTATAATTTAGGGGACAGAGTTCGACCCGAACTCTGTGTGGAGGTAGAGTTCGGCCAGAACTCTGTCTCCTATGGATAGAAAGTTCTTTTTTGGGCTATAGCTTGTTGGGCTATTTTGGCTAGTGCTAAGTGGACCTATAAAGGTTAAGTCTAGCCCAAAATTGCTCAGTATGACCCAACGTACATTTGCCTATACTCAAAAACAATAAAAATTACAGACTCCAGAATACACAAAGTAGTAAATCTTCAGAAAGCTGTTGACTTGAACTAATGTGATGAGTTGATCGATTTAGAGCTTGATGTGTCAAATTGGACTATGACAAATATTATTTTGTTAATTGTCAAGATTAGGTTGACTGTGATCCGGTTTGGGTCAACAAAAAGAGATGTTCATGAAAAAAATAATAGAACAAATCTTTTTGCCAAGGATTGAGATTAACCCAAGATAATGAAATAATAGATTGATCTAGAAAATACAAAAATATAGTCGTTATGAAAGTGTATTCTCTAGAAATAAAAAAAATCACAACGCAAAAGCTCAACCCATAGTAGCTAAAGGCATAAAAAATATGATGTATTAATTACATGTATTCTTATGTGCTGCAAAAATATCATTGGGCAATAATGATAAAATATTTCTAACTCAAAAATATAGGGCTAGATGATGTATTCTGGAACTTAGGGGACCGAGTACAGTACATAGGATCCAGAACTAGATAATGGTTGCAAGTAGACCTTAATAAATCTTAAGTCTATAAAGTATTGATCACTTTGGGTTAGCTGTAGGGGCCGCTTCCTAGCTAGCGGTAGTCCGAAGACTAGTACACCGTGTCGCTTCTGGCTATCTACACCTGTATGAAAGAAGGACCCTTTCGGCTTGTTCCCAAAATGTTTTTTACTTTTAAGAAATTAGATTTAAAGGAATATATGTTGTATCATCAAACAACATCAAAATCCAAAAACCCTAAGTATAAGAAAGGTAAATACCCAAATAATTAATCAGAGAATGATCATCAAAATTTGCTAAGAATATTTTCAAAACAAACCTTTTCATAATACACTTATGGAGAAAAATATATAGAAGATATATAACAAAATGTGTGTCGTAAGGCAAAAACTCAAACACACGGAGACGAAGCTTTCTCGTATATTATCAACCACTCAAGTGTATCTTACAAGCTCTCCCAACCTCTCTTTATATAGGGAGAGAGGTTAGGGGTTATGAAGAAATGAAGGGCCAAAGGTCATGTAGGTTACAAGGAGATGAAATGTGAGGAGCCATATGAGTTACAACACTACCCCTTGGCTCTCCAGAAATTTTGCTTGTAAACATCTCTGAGTTTCTTCGTCTATCTGTAGCTTGCATCTTCAAATTTGACCATCTACTTGTGCCTTGTCAAAACCTTGCCAAAAAAAACCCAGTGGGAAAAAAACTTTGGTCGAAGGACAAAAGAGTACACACAGGTCAGTGTGATGGGGGTAAACTTAACCATTGCAAAGGTGCCTCGTCAAAACCTTGTCAGGGAAAACCCAGTGGAAAAAACCGCTGATCGAAGGACAAAAGAGTACACAATGGTTTAGAAGTATACACTGGATACTCCCCCTGATCACAATAGTCCTCAGTGAATAAGAGATTTGAAATGTGTCTCGTTAAAAATCTTGCCAAGGAAAATCCAATGGGAAAAAACTTGGTCTAAGGGAAAAAGAGTACACAAACATACATCAGGATGCTCCCCTTTTCACTCGCACTCGACAGGGCACGGGATATACGCACAACAGGGCATTTTGGGGGCGCTCGTTGGAGCGCTCTCCCTCACATGCACACAACAGGGTACGGGAAACATGTTTCACTTAGGCTAGCTCTGAAAGCTTCCTAAGTCCAATCGCTCTGACATGTTTCTGGAACGAGTGTTTTGGCAGTGACTTGGTGAACAAGTCTGCACGGTTATTCTCCGATCCAATGTGTTGCACTTCAATCTTCTGAAGCGCTTGTTGTTCATGTATAAAGAATAACTTTGACGATATGTGCTTGGTAGCATCCCCTTTGATGTAACCATGTTTCGCTTGATCAATAACAGCGGTATTGTCCTCATAGACGACAACAGGTTCATCTGGGTCATATGGAAGATCACATGTACTTCGAATATGGCCAATAACAGCTCGAAGCCATACACACTCTCTAGTCGCCTCATAGAGCGCGAGTAGCTCAGAGTGGTTCATTGAAGTAGCCACTAAGGTCTGTTTGCGAGACCTCCAAGAAATTGCCGTGTTCCCAATGGTAAAGACATAACCAGATTGGGAACGCCCCTTGTGCGGATCAGATAAGTATCCCGCATCGGTGTAGCCAACAAGGGTCACGTTGCTTCGAGTGCCAAGAGCGTTGGACTCACTCAAAACCGCGTAGGGATAGAACAAGCCCATGTCCGTAGTACCCTTAAGGTAGCGGAAAATGTCTTTTATGCCATTCTAATGGCGGCATGTTGGCGCGGTGCTGTGTCGAGCTAGACAATTCACAACAAACGAGATGTTCGGTCTAGTACATTGGGCCAAGTACAATAAAGCACCTATTGCACCCAGATAAGAGCACTCAGGACTCAATATCTCTTCGTCGTCCTCCTTTGGACGGAATGGGTCCTTAGTAATGTCTAGAGAGCGGACGATCATGGGAGTAGCGGACGGCTTAACGTCAAAATGACTAAAGCTCTCAACACCTTTTGGGTGTAGTTTGCTTGATGGACAAGAATTCCATCTTTACGGTGCTCGATCTGCAGGCCGAGGCAAAACTGTGTCTTTCCAAGATCCTTCATCTCGAATTCCCTCTTCAGGATATCAGCAGTTTCTGACAAGTCTTTTTCGGTTCCTATGAGATTCATGTCATCTACATAGACCGCGATGATTGCGTATCCTGAAGTGGATTTCTTTATGAACACGCATGGGCAAAGTTCGTTATTAACGTATCCCAAACCAATCAAGTATTCGCTTATGCGGTTATACCACATTCGCCCGGATTATTTTAATCCATATTGCGAACGCCTCAGTCTAATCGAGAACGCGTTCCGTGGTCGGGA
Organism: Iris pallida; assembly: GCA_029216955.1. Taxonomy (NCBI): domain Eukaryota; kingdom Viridiplantae; phylum Streptophyta; class Magnoliopsida; order Asparagales; family Iridaceae; genus Iris; species Iris pallida. Next base: position 37,236 of record JANAVB010039342.1, on the reverse strand, counting down.
ACTACTTGATTCAGGCATCTTTAGTCCTTCAGGGACTTTCATATATATCTCTGTGTCTAGATCCCCGTAGAGATAGGCTGTGACCACATCCATGAGCTGCATATTCAGTTTTTTGGAAACTACTAAATTGATTAAGTAACAGAACGTTATGTTGTCCATTACGGGAGAATACGTCTCCTCGTAATCAATTCTAGGGCGTTGTGAGAAGCCTTGTGCCACAAGGCGAGCCTTGTATCGCACAATCTCATTTCTCTCATTACGTTTCCTTTGGAAAACCCATTTGTGACCAACTGGTTTAATATTGGGTGGTGTTGGAGCAACAGGTCCAAACACGCTTTTTTTCGCTAAGGAGTCTAGTTCAGCCTGGATTGCTTGTTTCCATTGTGACCAGTCCGTTCGTCGTTGACACTCGGCAACACTACGATGTTCCATGTCATCATTGTTCATAATGTCAGTGGCCACTGAGTATATGAAGACATCATCGATGACAGTTTTGTTTCGCTTCAAAATATCGTCTAAGCTAGCATACTCGACGGATATTTTGAGGTTATCGGTATGATTAGAAATAGGCGTTTCATCTGGAACACGTTCTCTAATACATCACCGTGATCCTTAATGATCTCATGTGGCAAAACGCTTTTAACAAGATTTCTCCGCTTCCGGGGCAGAACATCTTTGGAACCAACCGGTCTTCCCTTCTTCTTGGGAATAGCGGCGGACTGGACGGCCGATGGCAGCATCCTTTGCTCGGCGGGTTCGACCGGAGCAACATGTTTCACAGGAACATGGCGTCTCTCAGGGACGTCTATCCTTGCAGGCACATTTGCAGCAGGTATAATTGATCTCGTGACTTTTGCTAGGTCGCTAAATGCGTCTGGCATTTGATTTGTAATATCTTGCAGACCTAGAATCCTCTGCACTTCCTTATCACTATGTGCAGAGGAGGGATCATGATGAGCAAAAGCGGGCACATGCTACGCTAATTCAAGTCGTTCCTCATCAACGTTAGCGTGCATTTCTCCCCCTAACGACGGGAAGGTTGCCTCATCAAAGTCACAATCCGCGTGTCTCGCAGTAAAGAGATCGCCTGTCAAGGGCTCTAAATAGCGAATAATAGACGGGGAGTTATAACCGACATATATTCTCCGTCGCTTCTGAGGTCCAAATTTTGAACGCCTTATCGGCTCAATTGGAATATTGACTAGGTACCCAAACACGCGTAAATGTGAGATATCAGGCTCACATCCAGTAACCAGCTGGTACGCGGAAAGTAGTTGGGTGGCCATGGGCCTCAGACGGACCAAATTTGCAGCGTGCAAAATTGTATAGCCCCATGCAGATAGTGGAAGTTTGGTGCGCATAACCAAGGTCCTCGCTATCACTTGCAGTCGCTTTATAAAAGCTTTCGCTAGGCCATTTTGGGTATGAACATACGCAACAGGATGTTCAAGATTTATTCCCAAAGTCATGCAATAGTCATCGAAAGTCTTCGATGTAAACTCTGCGGCATTATCAAGTCTAATAGACTTTATCGGATAATCCGGATGGTGAGCCCTTAACTTAATGATCTGGGCGAGGAGTTTAGGAAATGCTGCATTTCGGGTGGACAACAACACTACGTGTGACCATCTAGTCGATGCATCAACCAAAACCATGAAGTATTTAAATGGTCCGCATGTTGGTTGGATTGGTCCACAAATATCTCCATGAATTCTCTCAAGGAATTGGGAAACCAATCTCGTAGGTTTCACATGGAGTGGCTTGAGATTCGACTTCCCAATTGAGCAAGCTTGGCATAGGCTTTTCGAATTTATAACGAAAGTCTTTCCTCCAAGAGGATGCCCATGTGATGCATTCATAGTACGAAGCATCGTATTTTGACCCGGATGACCCAGTCGGTCATGCCATAGCATAAAAGTTCTCTCATCAACTGGCGCTCGGCGAATGATGAGATTACTCTCGATCTGTTGTATCGTAGTGAGATACAAACCACTTGAAAGACATTTCAACTTCTCCAAGATACGCTTTTGGCCGTACTGAGTGGAGGTAATGAAAAGATACTCGAAGCCATGTTCTCGAGCAGTTTCAACATGAAATCCATTTTCTCGAATATCCTTAAAACTCAGTAAGGTATGACTGGACCTTGGAGAATATAAGGCCTCTGATACTTCAACGGGAGTACCATTGGACAACGAAAAATGGGCTTTGCCAAAACCTTGAACAAGGGTTGAGGGTTCCGAAATGGTTGTCACTGAGGTTACTTTAGGCGTATAGGAGATAAAGTATGATTTATCTTTCAAGATAGTGTGAGTCGTTCCACTATCAACCAGACAATCTACTGTCCCATGGTCCATGCCTATAAGTAAAGGAAATTAAAGTTTGCCACACGTTTGAGGAAAGTGCTCGAAATAGAACTTTAATTTATCGAGAAAACAGAAAATACAAACCACCAAAAGTTTTATGACTTAAATCAAATATAGATAGATAATGGAGATTCATTCTTCTATTTCTGCTACAAATCGGGGGTCTCAAGATTTAGATTTTTGCACTCGTTGACCAGATTTACTTCGGCCCGGCGTCCTTTGTGATAGTTATTAACTTCTTGGGGGGTCGCCCTGCAAGTCCGTTGCATATGACCATAAGCACCACATTTGTAGCAGAGAGTAGGCGCTTGGCCTTCCATTCTCGCTTTGGGACGATTGGCCCGTCGGTTCTTACCATGAGACTGCCTAGGAGTCAAAGGTCCTTGGTTCTTGTTAGAACCTCGCTTTGGGTGGCGAGACTTAAACTCGCCTCTGTTCCTTGGCTGGGACGACTGGACCTTGTCTCGTTTCCACCGTGGATTTGGTCCACGGAGAGCGTTTGCATCAGGCATTGGAATTTCCTTTGTTCCAGCAGGACGAGAATTGTTGTTTCTCATTAAAATGAGACTGTTCTTCTCGTCTAGTAAAAGCTGGGTGATGAGCTCGAGAAACTTGGTGAACTTAGACTGACGGTATTGCTTCTGGAGCAAGTTGTCCTTGGAAGGAAATATGGTGTACGTTTTCTCTAATAGATTACTGTCGGTTAATATCTCACCACAGTATTGGAGAAGTGATCGAATCCTGTAGACTTTATTGTTGTAATCAGTTACACTCTTGAAGTCTTGGAAGCGCAGGTTCAACCAGTCATGGCGTGCTTCAGGTAGCCATATGGTCTTCTGGTGGTCGAAGCGCTCTTTCAGAGAGTCCCATAGCGTCTTCGGCGAGGAGATTTCAATGAACTCCGACTTCATGGCGTCAGATAAATGCCTGCGGAATAGAATTATCGCTTTGGCATTTATTGAGCGAGTGACTTCCACTTCACGCTCTTCCTCGTTATAGATGACGTCCAAGAGGCCCTGCGCATCTAGATGGTTCTGGATGTCTTGCGTCCAGTCCAAGTAGTTCTTGCCAGAGGCTTCAAGGATGGGAAAATCAATCTTGATCGACATTTTTCTACAACAGAAGAAAAAATCTTGATCAGTCAACATATAAAACGACAGGTTTATATGGATTTGGTTTGTATAAGCAACAACAAACAATCGTAAATAAAAAAACAACGGTTTTGAAAAAACGATTTTTGTTTAGAAAATTATCTTATATCGATCGACGGGCCGATATAGAGAGGTTAATAAGTTTCTTGCAAAAATGCATAATTATAAATATAATTTGAGCAAAAAAATAATATTCGGTCAACCCCTTTCAGTAGCTCTACGTGAATATGACCAGGCGGGAAAATGAGGGAGGAGGGTCACCGGGGACCTCTTAAGAACCAAGCCCCAAGTTCTTTCTGACATCATACCCAAGTAGGTGAGCCTATACGGAGAGACTTCGTAAATTTTTTTTTGTCAAATGTAAGAATAAATAAGATTTTTCAAGAAATTCACTCTATTTGCGAACTGTGCAAAATAGGTGACAATTTAGTGCGTGTTCAAAATGAGCGTTGCCTTTGAAAAATTATTAACCAAAAAGGTTATTTTTTGGAGGCCCAAATTTGGCGGTGCCAGAATTTGTTTATGTAGCCAAAACAAATTTTCAATTTCCATGTCATTACGCTAAAAAAAAACGTACAACATAAGCAAGCAACAGCACACAAAAGGATTGATGCCTAAGCAAGCGGCACAAAAAAAGTCAACTATTTTTTCGACGTCTAATGAAGCGACGCCAAAAAAATAGCGAGAAAAAAATACAATTTTTTTACTACCCATCTGTTACAATAATTAACTGAGTAACATAAAAAAAATGCTTGTCAGGACGCAGATGGCACTGTGGCGCTCGCCGGGGCGCTCCAAATCCATCATCACCAAAAAAAAATGTTAGCATCTAAAATTTCTTTTTCAACATGAAAATTTGCTATCAAAAATTTATTTCCTCAGAAATTAACTAACAAATATGTTTTTTTTTCAAAAAAAATAGTATGCTAAAGGCTGGATTATAGCAAAGTTAAAAAATTATAAGCAAAATTTAAAGATATGCTGTTTAGAGTGTGTAGCATTTTTTCAAATTTATCTTATGTTGCTCAGACATGGCTCTGAGATTCATATTAGCAGCAGCAGTAGTAATAGTTTAGACCACTACCAGTAGTCTAGATTTGTGCTTAAGACGTGATTTGTTCTAAGCATTCCAATTGCATATTTGTTTATAGATTTACGTGGCAATGAAATGTAGTTGCCGGTTTGTTCTAGAGTGTCAACGTGTTAGGCATAAAAAAAAACTTCTATTCTATCATGGACATATATGTTTTAACCATGATTTTCTTATTCTGCATTACTGCAATATAATCATAGGAACTGTCCGGAAAAATATTTCACTACCAAATATTTCTTAGAAAAATATTCTTAAAAAGAAATTTAGGGTTACCGTCGTTGTACGGAAACCACAGAATCGGATAAGACCCACGCGGATACGCGGGATCGGCGACGAGCGACGGGTTGCGCACGGGGCAACGGTCGGCGGACGGCGAGGCGAGCGGTACGTCGGGTCTCCGGCGTTGCACGAACAAAGTGCTGATAACGTGTCGTAAGGCAAAAACTCAAACACACGGAGACGAAGCTTTCTCGTATATTATCAACCACTCAAGTGTATCTTACAAGCTCTCCCAACCTCTCTTTATATAGGGAGAGAGGTTGGGGGTTATGAAGAAATGAAGGGCCAAAGGTCATGTAGGTTACAAGGAGATGAAATGTGAGGAGCCATATGAGTTACAACAATGTGCACTTAATAAGTACGATGATTTTAACAAGTAAGGTAAAGTACACAACTATGCAATCCTTAAAAGAACTTCCATAAATAGTTATGAGCAAGATACTAATAAACATTTTCTCTCAACATTCCAACTTAAAGGTATTGAATAAATAAATATAAACAATTGGAATTGCATAGATAAAACTATATATATATATATATATATATATATATATATATATATATATATATATATATATATATATATATATATATATATCAAATAGGCATACATGAAAATATTCAAGAATCAAGTAAAAGACATGTGTCCATAAAGTCACCCAAGAGGTAAGAAGATATTATCAAAAGAAAGCTTTAAGGAGGAAGCTAATTGATTCAAGAAAAGATAATACAAATTTGGTCAAAAGAATCAATAGCTAAAGTATGAATAGATACTCTTCAAAATAATATAAAACTTGAGCTTAACTTATATGCTCACATAAAGATATTTATACAAAAATAGATATCAATATAAGAAATACATGAACTTCATAGAAATTTAATAAATATTGTCATGTATAAATAAACTTTATTAGGCAAAGGCATAATTGATTCTCAAGAGGATAATCAAAATAAAATATGAGAATCGATAATGAATATATTACGCAAGCACAAGATTAAAAAGAAGTATAAGTCTATACTTATCAAGTGATAAGAAGCTTGTGCATATATTCACAAAAACCGATTTCAAGTAAAATAGGACATATTAAAGAGAAACCAGTAAGAAGTAATTATCTTAGAAACTTTAAAAATGGAGAGTCAAGCTTTAAAACAAAATTCAAGAATCAAGCTCCCATGGACTAGAGTAATATGCATGCTTTATAAATAAAGACAAAGAATAGCGAGCATGCATATGTAAATGTGTCACACTAATAGAACATGAGTGATAAATTATTTAAGCTAAATAACTAGTCATGCTAGATAAAAGAAATAAAAAATCAACTAAGCATGCTAGTATTATATCTCACATTGATTTATATAATAAGCAACTAAAGGATATCAATGTTGCTGACCCAAATCACAGTCAACCAAATATTGACAAATTGACAATATGATACTTGTCATAATTCAATATGACACATCAAGACAGAACTCAGTACAAGACGGACGTCGTCTCTCTCCTGCAGCGTACTCAGTTTTTGAGTCTGTATTATTTTACATTTATTGAGTCTAGTTAAATGTAAACTGAGTAGCAATGAGTATTCTGGGCTTAAACATTATCCCCATACAAAACCAAGAGCTCCACCAAGCCAAACTAGCCCACAAAAGCCCATTTGAACTTTCTGTCCTATGGAGACAGAGTTCGGGCCGAACTCTGCCTCCACACAGAGTTTGGGCCGAACTCTGTCCCCTAAATTATAGGACCCTAATTTTTAGGGTTTGCTGTATGTTAGTTCTCCAACGACCAAAAATTTTCTTGACACAGAATTATGGCCGAATTCTGCCTATCTCAACTAGTATAAAAGGCCTTGAATTCTCTCATTTTCAATCATCCAATTATCTTCTCTTCTCTTCTCTATAAGTCTCATACAAGCGTTAACCTTCTCATCTACTAGCCACAAGCTTCCTAAGCCTCAAAGTGCTCAGTGCTATTCAGTTAGAAGTTTGTGCAAGAGTCAAGAAAGTCGCTTGGAAAATTTCAAGCATCTCCACAGCGATCTTTGTAAGAAGTTGACGTGCTCAGAAAATGCACGGGGTGTAACTACTATTTCACAAATAGTGGATTTAATCCTGAGCTAGAGTTCTCAGGCCTGGACTAGTCCTCCACGAGGGAAACCAGGTTAAAAACGACTGTGTTTGCGTATGCTCTCTTGATCTTTCTATTTTTGCATTTACTACTCTGATTATTTACTGTTGGTGAAAAGAGTTTAATTTTTATTTGGCTATTATTGTTATAAACTCTATTCACCCCCCACTAGAGTTGCCTACCTGTTCTTCAATTGGTATTAGAGCTCTGTTCTCTTACAAGGACTAACATCCTAGAGCTGATCCATTGCAACCACACAACCTATGTTTTCCAATCATGGTGAAGGACAGTCCACTCATAGGCCACCTATATTTGATGGAACCAACTACACCTATTGGAAAACTAGGATAAGTTTCTATCTCAAGTCTCTACACTTCGACCTGTGGACCATTATCACCGATGGTTACAAAAAGCCCGCCATAATAGTTGTCGAGGGAGATCTCATCGAGAAACCCAACGACAAATATTCTGACGAGGAAAAAAAACAGGCGAGTCTAGATGCTAGAGCTATTAATGCTCTTTTCTATGCAATAGACAGGAATGAATTTAATATGGTCTTGACATGCACCACCTCGCACAAAGTATGGAAGCTTCTAGAAGTGACGCATGAAGGAACCACTCAAGTCCAGGAATCTAAGATTAGTCGTCTTACTCAAGAATACGAGGCATACAAGATAAAGCCGAATAAGACGATCACCCAAATGTTTACAAGGTTTATTGACGTCATCAATCCTCTGTCATCTCTTGGCAAACAATACCCCAATCATGAGAAGATCCGCAAGTTACTTAGGGGACTACCGAAGATCTGGAACCCTAAGGTAATAACTATTATAGAAGGCAATGATCTCACCAAAATGTCTATGGAAACTTTGATGGAAAAGCTGATAACCCACGAGCTCGACCTCAAAGACTTCGACGAACCTGCTCCACAGACAAAAAAGATTGCCCTAAAAGCTCATCGTCGAAGGGCTGATCCTAAAGAGACTGACGACGACAATTCTGAAGGTGATGATCAAGCTCTTCTAGTCCGCAACTTCAAGAAGTTCCTTCGTTTCAATCGAAGAATGAAGGAACAACAAGAAGATGACGAAGAAGAACCAACGTGCTACGACTGTAAAAAGACTGGACACGTTCGAAAGGACTGTCCCTTCGTAAAGAAAGGTAACAGATATGAGAAGCCCTACAAGAAGCCTTCTTCAAGAAATACGTCAATACTAGTATTTGGCACGAAAGCGAAGCAAGTGATTCTGAGGAAGAAGATGACTCTCCTCAAGACACCACTAATGTCTGCCTAATGGCAACATCCGAGAAGGTAACTAGTGAAACTCTTGATGACTTTACTTTCGATGAACTTGGCGATGCTTTTAATGACTTACTAAATGATCACAAGAAAGTCATTAGTAAATATAAGCATGCCAAGAAGAAAATCAAAGGCTACGAAATAGAGATTCAAATCTTTCTTCTTTACTTGATAATGTTAGAGACACTCCACCCACGAAAGTCACTGATGAGGTGTCTAAGCTTAAGTTAAGCTTAAGTTAAGCTTACATGATGCCGAAGCACTTATTGAAAGCAAACACGTGAGATCTCAGCACTCAACAAAGAGCTTGCTGAAGAAAAAAAAACACAAGATCTCTATTGCTAAGATTGATGGTCTAAATCTAAGTGTAATGAACTGAATGCTGTCTCTAAAAAAATTAGAGATCAGATTGGTGAAACAGGTTGCTCAACCTGAAATCCAATCATATAGTCACAAAACACACACAAAACACAAGACCACTCATAATAGTAAAATATGTCACCCACATGCAGCACGTATCCATGCCTATATGTACACGTACTCCCATGCAGCACGTAAACCACATGCACATAGACATCATTCTAAATCTACTCAAAACTATTATCCTGCTGCTACACATAGTCACTATCCTGCTAACTATCACCATACTGCACATAGACATAACTATCATCCTGCTACTACATATAGTCACTATCCTGCTGTTCCACACAACTATCACCATACTGCATATAGACATCACCATCAACCTGCTCCTAACACAAATAGGCATGCTACTTGCACATACTGTGGATTACATGGTCATATCTCACCACAGCATAGAATCAGGAAATTAGTTGATATTAATCTATATGCATGGGTACCGAAGACTAACATTTTAGGACCCACAAGAACTTGGGTACCAAAGGTCACATCTACTCGTGATGAAGGTGGACCTTCCTTCCTCAACTAAAAGCAAGTGAATTCTCGATAGTGGATGCTCGCGACATATGACGGGAGACACAAATCTTTTTGCATCACTATCGATGAAGAGTGAAGGATATGTATCCTTCGGTAACAATTTAAAGGGCTACATCATAGTGCAGGAAGATGCCTTTACGCCCACAAGGATGAAAGACTGTTGTGGCACCAGCGTCTTGGTCATGCTAATATGGATACTATATCCAGGCTATCGACAAAGAAGCTAGTAAGAGGTCTGCCCGACTTCACATTTAAGACGGACACGGTATGTGCCGAATGTGAACTGAATAAGGCCACCAAATCTTCATTTAAATCCATAAATACTGTAAGTACTATTAGACCCTTGCAATTACTGCACATGGACTTATTTGGTCCAGTAAAGTAGCCAGTCTTGGTGGAAAACTCTATACTTTTGTTATAGTAGATGATTTTTCAAGATTTACTTGGGTTTTTTTTCTTTCAAACAAAACTGATGCTATTTCAGTTTTTAAAATCTTTGCCAAAAAGGTCCAAAATGAAAAAGGCTACATAATTACTCGAATCCGAAGATCATGGAGGCGAATTCGAAAATTCTGATTTTAAAAAGTTATGCGAAACAAATGGTTTTGATCATGAGTTTTCTTGTCCTCAAACTCCTCAACAAAATGGTATTATGGAGCTGAAGGATAGGACTCTTGGCGATATGGCTAGAGTCATGTTGAATAAATTTTTACTTCCGAAATATTTTTGGGCAGAAGCTGTTAGTACAACGTGCCATGTTTTAAATAGGGTGCTTATTCGACCTATTTCGAAGAAAACACCCTATGAGCTTTGGTTTGGTAGGACTCATAATGTCTCATATTTTAGAGTGTTTGGTTGTCGCTGTTTTATCCTAAACACCAAAGACAACTTAGGCAAATTTGATGCCAAAGCTAATGATGGTATTTTTTTTTGGCTATGCTGCCAAGAGTAAGGGATATAGAGTGTTCAACAAACGCTCAATGATTGTAGAAGAATCTACTAATGTGACTTTTGATGAAGAAAATAGTACAGCAGCTATCCCCGACGATGATGTTGAACCATCAACTTCCACGCCGATGAATACCACCCCTGAAACCAATTCTCTAGAGGGCTTACCGAAGAAGTTCGCGTTCAAGCCGTCACGCCCAGAAAACTTGGTAATAGGTGAGGTATCACGTGGAGTAAGTACTCGATTATCGTTAAGAGATTCCACTGCTAGCACTGCTTTTATTTCGCAAATTGAGCCTAAAACTATTTAGAAGCTTTTAATGATGAGTTTTGGATTTCAGCTATGCAAGAAGAACTCAACCAATTCGAAAGAAGCCAGATCTAGGAACTTGTTCCTAAACCAGCTAACTATTCGATTATTAGTACTAAATGAGTTTTTCGTAACAAGTAAATGGAGATGGTTCAGTCACTCGCAACAAAGCTCGTCTAGTAGCTCAAGGATACAACCAAGAGGAAGGTATTGATTACGATGAGACGTATGCTCCTGTTGCAAGACTTGAATCCATTTGGATGCTTTTGTGCCTTTGCAAACTTTCAGAATTTTAAACTTTTCCAAATGGATGTCAAAAGTGCTTTTCTGAATAGTTTTATTAAGGAGGAAGTTTTTGTAAAACAACCCCTGGTTTTGAAAATCACAAATTTCTCGACCATGGTTTCAAACTCAAGAAAGCGCTATATGGCCTCAAACAAGCCCCCAGAGCTTGGTATGAACGCCTAAGCAATTTTTTACTAGATAAAGGTTTTTCAAAAAGAAAGATTGACACTACATTTTTCATCAAAAGTTTTCAAGATACCATTCTTTTAGTGCAAATCTATGTTGATGATATCATATTTGGGTCCACTAATAAAAATCTATGCCAAGATTTCGCTAAGTGTATGCAGAACGAATTTGAGATGAGCATAATGGGGGAGCTCACCTACTTCCTTGGATTGCAAGTCAAACAAACTTCGCAAGGAACATTCATCAGTCAGTCAAAATATACAAAGGATATGCTGAAGAAGTTTGATCTTGACAACGTAAAACCAATCAGCACCCCTATGGCTACTACAACCAAGCTGGAACCTGATGAAAGCGGCAAACTTGTTGACCAACGTAAGTATCGAGGTATGATTGGTAGTCTACTTTACCTAACTGCTAGTCGTTCCGATATCATGTTTAGTGTTTGTATGTGTGCTCGCTATTAAGCTAGTCCTAAGGAATCATACATGTCAGCCGTTAAGCGTATCTTTCGATACCTTAAGGGTACTATTACAGTGGGCTTGTGGTATCCCAAATCCACATCCTTTGACCTTATTGGTTATTCGGATGCTGATTTTACGGGCTGCAGAGTTGACCGTAAAAGTACAAATGGCACGTGTCATTTATTAGACAAGGCTCTAGTCTCATAGTTTAGCAAAAAACAAATTCTGTTGCACTATCCACAACAGAAGCTGAATATATCGCAGCTGGTCATTTTTGTGCACAAATTATGTAGATGAAGCAAACCCTTGTAGACTACAACCTATCTTTTATGTACATTCCCATATTCTGTGATAACACTAGTGCTATCAACCTTACTAAGAACCCTATATGTCACTCACGTACGAAACACATTGAAATTTGTCACCACTTTTTGCGTGATCATCAACAAAATAGCACTATAAATTTAGAATTTATTGACACTGATCATCAACTGGCAGATTTCTTTACTAAACCACTATCCGAAGAGCGATTCAACTTTCTTTGTCGTGAATTAGGAATTTGGATGAAACGGTTATTCATTTAATTGGCCTGCATAAATATCGATTATGTCATGTTTCTTTATGATGACTTTACTATGGGTACAAGCCGAAAGGGTCCTTCTGACAACAAGACGTAAAATCCTAAGCGACACGATGCACTAGTCTTCGGACTACCGCTAGCTGGGATCCGGCCCCTACAGCTACCCCATGGTAGTTTCATCGTAATGATTTGTGTCATAAGTCCTTGTTTATTACATGGTTCAATTTCATTTATAACTGGATTAATTTAAATTTTTTAACTTCATTTTAATTTACCCTATTCAATTTTTATTTGGAAGTTTCTATCTTGGCTATTTTTTTTAATCCTTATAACTCCTGTCCATTTTCTCCACCTTAGCAATGTTTTCAAACTATTTTTAAACTGTTTTTAGTTTTGGTCTGAGAACACAGAACTCGGGCCGAACTCTGTCTCACACAGAGTTCGAGCCGAATTCGGTCTGGTTATTCCATAACTTTCAGTTGCTCTCAGCCATCCATCCGTTTTGATCCTACGGTCAAGGATCCACCCGTCCATCCGAACCCCCTTTCATATATTCGGGTTCTCCCTCTCTCTCCTCTCCATTGCCAACTCTAAAACCTCTCAAACTTCATCCTCTTCAAACCCTAACCCTAGAATTCTCAATCTAGTATGGTTTTCTTCCCCAAACTCGAGGAGAATAGCTTTTGTATCATTCTCTTCCATATTCCACCACTCTTTTGAGGTATAATTCTTTTTTTCTCTATCTAAATTTCAAATTTCCTTTCATTGTTCAATGGCACCTAGGTTATTCAATAGAGGAAAGAGGGCTAGAACCGAGGGTGCTTCCTTATCGAACCCTCATCCTCAACCTATTCATCCACTTTTCAATCCATCACAACCCAATGACCCCAACACATTCGATGATCGAATTTTTGTTTCATTGGACGCTTCAAAGGAATGGTTCAATGATTTTTGTTCACGGCCTGTGTGCGCAGGTCATCCCATCAACTTTACTATATTTTCTCGTTATGACTTATTATTTCATGATCTTTGTCTTGATGAGTTAGTTTCTACCTTCACTTATTTACTTGAATGCTATTCAAATATTTTATTGCAATCTCACATTTGATGACACACGAATATATTCTCGTATTACCGGAATTGACATCTCGTTTGATAATTTTGAACTTGCAAAATATCTCGAGATTCCGAAACCCAACTCTTGGGAGAAGCTTGTCGATGCACGCAAGTTTCAATTCCCTGATGGGTCGTCCCTTGAGAGTTTCAAGGATGATTTGTGTACCCCAAACACACATCCACGCAAGTTACTTGCAAAATTCCTTAACCCTTATTTCTACGAGCTTTATCATATCGTCTTCTCCACGATATTGCCCAAAGTAGGATCGACTGATGAAGTTTCGTATTTTAAGATTTCTGCTTTGTATCACCTTTACTTCTATGTCCCGTTCAACCTTCCTCGCACTATGATGGACTGGATGATCAATGCAAGGAAGAGGCCACGATCATTGGTCTATGCTCTCTATTTGCCGATGGTCTTTCATGCATTTCATGTTTCTCTCGATGAGTGCCAGTTTCTTCCAGCCCTGTCTTTCTGTCTAAGGCAAGGTGGCTTCAGGCAGCTGTCGGGTCTCCTGCTGAGTTTGAGCATTCTGATTCTGATGCTCAGGCTGATGCACCTACTCTTGGACAACCAGCGCTCATACCTCCTGCTACTCTCGAGTCTATCCAGACCATGCTTCACGATCGTTTCATGTTGGAGGGACGACCGTTGGACCCAGCTCGACTATCGTACCACCTTGCAGATGAGTGCCATCAGTAACTCATTGTATGACATCCGGTACACCATGTCTCGGCATCCCTCTATACCCCTTCCTATGGAGCGGAATCTATCTTGCAACGGGTACCGTATCGACGACCCTTGGATTATGCGATATCTGGATTCGGATGCAACTTTCGTGGATCCTCGTCGTTCGGATACTGATCCATCTGACGCCGGTGGACCATCTCGTGCTCCATGATGGATGTGGTTCCGTACCTGCTGCTGCTGATGATGATCCTATTTAGTTTTTATGTATTATGGACTTATGATTATATAGTTTGATTTTCTTGTATGAGTATACTTTATGTTTCTGTGGATCTTTAGCTTTTTATCTGCAGTTATTATATCATTGTATGCTTGCCAGTTAATCTTTTATACAGTTTTCTGCATGTATGTGTTTTCATCTTTGCTATGCATAATTGACAATGCCAAAAGGGGAAGATCTATTTGATATTCAGATTTCTATCGTATTGTGTGATATATATGTTTTGGAAGAGATTATGTATATCAGGATAGGGAACATTGGCTTACAGAGAAGCTATGTTTATGGGAGAGCTATTATTACGGGGGAGCTACTGCTTCTATGCATGACTACTACTTGTGTCCAGGTATGAACATTGAATATACAAATATCATTTTGTCAATTATCAATATGGCGGAGATTGTTGACCCAAATCACAGTCAACCAAATATTGACAAATTGACAATATGATACTTGTCATAATTCAATATGACACATCAAGACAGAACTCAGTACAAGACGGACGTCGTCTCTCTCCTGTAGCGTACTCGATTTTTGAGTCTGTATTATTTTACATTTATTGAGTCTAGTTAAATGTAAACTGAGTATTCTGGGCTTAAACATTATCTCCAAACAAAACCAAAAGCTCCACCAAGCCAAACTAGCCCACAAAAGCCCATTTGAACTTTCTGTCCTATGGAGACAGAGTTCGGGCCGAACTCTGCCTCCAAACAGAGTTTGGGACGAACTCTGTCTCCTAAATTACAGGACCCTAATTTTTAGGATTTGTTGTATGCTAGTTGTCCAACGGCCAAAAATTTGAATTCATGACACAGAATTCTGGCCGAATTTTGCCTATCTCAACTAGTATAAATAGGCCTGAATTCTCTCATTTTCAATCATCCAATTATCTTCTCTTCTCTTCTCTATAAGCCTCATACAAGCCTTAACCTTCTCATCTACAAGCCACAAGCTTCCTATGCCTCAAAGTGCTCAGTGCTATTCAGTTAGGAGTTTGTGTAAGAGTCAAGAAAGTCGCTTGGAAATTCCAAACATCACTACAGTGATCTTTGTAAGAAGTTGACGTGCTCTTCTGAAGAAAAGGCACGGGTGTAACTACTATTTCATAAATAGTGGATTTAATCCTGAGCTAGAGTTATCAGGCCTGGACTAGTCCTCCACGAGGAAAACCAGGTTAAAAAGACTGTGTTTGCGTATGCTCTCTTAATCTTTCTATTTCCGCATTTACTACTCTGATTATTTACTGTTGGTGAAAGGAGTTTAATTTTTATTTGGCTATTATTGTTATAAACTCTATTCAACCCCCTCTAGAGTTGCCTACCTGTTCTTCAAATGTGAGCTAGTAGTAAGACATCAAGAGAAACATGCTAGATTCTACAAATATAAATCATTTAAAGAGAATCGTTTAGCATGTTACCAAAGTGGCTCTAGTGGCTACACTGTGTTGGTGCAATTGCTTGGAAGATGACCTTTGAGCTTTGCAACCACCAACACGCTCCTCGGTGCTATGTTCCGATGCAAGTAGCTCCACCTACAACATTAGGCGAAGACTTTGTATCCAAATAAACTTGGATCCACATTTGTTAGCTTTAGGGATCCATATACTATTTACTCTAGCGTTGTTAGAAAAACTCCTACGAATAGGACAAGTTACACTCATGTGTCCAATACGAGAGCAATTGAAGAACGTAATACCAGTATGTGCACATGTATCGAAATGAGCATGATTATGAACATGTGACATACTAGAATGATAAAATATCTAGAGTGACCATGCATGGATTTGGTCTTAAGAATATCATGTTTTAATAGCAAATCATCATGCAAACAAGTAAGAGAATCAAATTTAGCATTTAAAGCATAATTCTCTTTTTCAAATAAAGCAATTCTAGAAATAAAATCATCATTTGTTTCTTTAAAGAGTCAATAGAAGAATCATGCAAATAATTTAGCTCATGTGTTTGCCTCTTAAGTCCTTCCATTGATGAGGAAAGAGATTTGATTTTCAAAATTAAAGAATTATTCAAACTCTTTAAAGAAACACAAGATGAGTTTTGAGAGCCAAGTCTAGATAATAAATTATTGTTTTCATTTCTGAAAAACTCATCAGATTCTTTAAATGAATGACCTTTTCAGAAAGTTCTTCATTTATAGAATGAAAGTCCTCAAGAATCTCTAAGGATTGTTTAGCCATGGCTTTCCACTTAAAGCATTTCTTGCATTTAGAAGAAACATGATTGTCCATGCTACTAGAAGTAAAACCCTCTTTATCGGAGGATGAGGAATACGATGCCATAGAAAAATAAACAAGGACCTACTCTAAGGATGTTAAGCCTAACAATAGAGTCCTTGTTCTGATACCAATTGAAGTACGTGTAGGCAACTCTAGAGGAGGGGTGATAGAGTATGTGTCGATAATACCAATTAAAAATAACTCTATTCAAGTCCACCCAACAGAAAAAATAATCAGAGTATAAGTGAGGAATATAAATAGAGATCAGAGAAGCATACGCAGACACATCAGTTTTAACCTGGTTTTCCTCGTAGAGGACTAGTTCAAGCCTGAGAACTCTTGCTCAGGATTGAAATTCACTATTTGTAAAATAGCATACACCACGTGCCTTTAGTCCGAAGAGCACGCAAACTTCTTTATAAAACATGAGCCTTTAGATCGAAGCGCTCGAACACTTCAACTTCGCAGAAAGCAAAACTTGGAATTTTCCAAGTGACTTTTCTTTCACTCGTGCACACAACTTCTAGCTGATATCGCACTGAGCACCTTGGGCTAAGGAGAGTTGTGGCTTAGGAGATATGAAAGAATGAGGCTTGGAGTAGTAGAGCTTAGAAAGCTTGAATATTTGAAGGTAAGAGATGATTGAATTGAGAGAATTCAATCTCTATTTATACTACTCTGGGGAGGCAGAGTTTGGCCCGAATTTTGTTCCAAGAATTCAATTTTTTTAACATTGGACAGCTTGTACCAAGCAGGCCCTAAAATCAGGGTGCTGAAAATCAGGGGGCAGATTTCGGCTCGAACTCTGCCTTAGACAGAGTTCGGCCCGAACTCTGTCTCCCTTGGGACAAAAGTTCTCAATGGGCTATGGTGGTTTGGTTTGGTTCAGAAATTGGTCTATTTATATGGTAGAGCTTGAAGAGATATGTCTAGGGGTTGAGATGACACAGTGCGACTCAACCTACACATTCTCCTAGATTTAATAAATTGAAGATTACAGACTTGGAACAAATAGAAAAACCAAGAGACGTTTGATGATGCCTTTCTTTTGATATTTGAGCAGAACTAAAGATGACTTTTTCCTTGATAGTAGTCGTCTAAAGATAAACAGATCTGGAAATTTGAATACCTTTTGGGGGCTTCGCTCCCGAACCCCTACGGGGAGGCGCTGTCCCCTCGACTCCTGTCCGCTGACCGGGTAGCAGAACCCCCGATGCGAGGCCCCGGACAGGTCACTAGGCGGTTCAGAGACATCTTCTTGTATGACGTCGTCTTTGGCCTATCATTAATTCTCTATTGCATATGTCCTGGTTTGATCATGTTTGATCATGCTTACTATATGTCTACAAATACATGTTAGGCAAGCAAAACAATATTTGCAGTACGATACAACATGGAAATATGATATAGAACAATTTGGACAATGTTATGTTTAAGTAGCAAAATGATAGTGAGTATATGAATATTAGTGACATTATTATGTTAAACTTAATTGATTAGCCATATTCAAAAATACGATGTAATCATTTGGTTAACAAGAATCACTCCAAAAGATGGGGATCCGGCAACCATATCCCTCTGAATGGGATGATGTGATATATCCTTCCAAGTACATACCACAAATGCTCGCACCATTCGATACGAAGGAGTCTCCTCGACGATACTTGAGGTACTTCGCCTTAGTAACGGGATATCTGCCAAAAGACGATGCTCTACTTACGGATATATTCGTAAGGGCATTACAGGGGGTAGCCTACTGATGGTTTTGCAGCCTTTCCGACAATTGCATCTTGTCGTTCGACGATTTGAAGCATCTCTTCCTTGCTCGGTTCTATGAAGGAGAAACGGACATGAAGATGTCCACTCTCATGGACATTATCCAGAAAAAGAAAGAGCTTATACGTGCTTACATCGAGCACTTCCACCAAGCAGCTCTGAGGCTACCACCTGGTGAACTCGAGCCCATGCTTATGGATTCATGTCGCAAGAACATGCTCTCCGCAATCAAATTATGGCACAATGATCCATGCATAGAATGGACGCCTTTCATTATCGAGGCGGATATTGCTGAAAGAAAAGCTCGGGATGCACAATTGCTGGGACTGAGTTTTTCCTCACTCGAAGACAAAGGAAAATGCTAGGCTGGCAATAACCCTATCCACAAGGACATAAATGGAAAGCAAGCCCTGAACGTTAACATCTCCAAAGGTTTAGCGTCAACGAAGCAGAAGCCGTCAGAAGCACCAAAATCAAAGGAAAGCTGCTCCTTCAATGATGATGATGTACTAGAATTCTTTAACATGCTGATGAAGGGAGAAAAACTTCAACTCCTGCCTCCCAAGCATCCTGATGAAGTAGAAAAAGTAGACAATCCAAAGTACTATCACTACCACCAGTATGTTCACCATTCAACACACGATTGCTATGTGTTGAAGAAGCAGATCCTGTAACGCCCAAGTCCCAAAATAACTAGGACTAAGAACGTAGACATGCCAGCTGCATACATACGAAGCACATGGGCCTCGTATGGATACATAAGCTGTACAATGCAGTAAACCACAACTAACTAATCTCATCCGCAGAAAATAAAAGAGTAAAAGGTATCATATCATCAATTTTGAAATATTTTTGTACAATATGTTAGGCGGAGACAAATCTACTACCAATAAGTAAGGAAAAAAATACATAGAAAATGAAATAAGTTTGGCGAGCGAAGCAAAGACGATCCAAGTGCAATCATCCTCGAAGAAATAGAGATGATCACGGCTAGAGCTAGAACACCTGCAAAAGACAAGCGCACATACCTGGAGAGATCACCAGGTCCTCAGAGGGACGTAACAAGATACACAATATCATGCCACATAAACTGAATATAACTGCTCAATAATAATAAGTAAGATCGGATCATAACATGGTCCAATACCTCACCATTTAGATTAGCGTACCATCCTCCCAACCAAACAAGGACATGAGATGGCACACTAACCTACAGTGGAGTATCTTTCCAAGTCACGAATCCAATATGGTATTCGGACCCCAACATGGTTCAATACCTTCTCATCGGAGTTGTAAGCCACACCTACAGCCAAACAAGGACAAGATGTGGCAAACTAATCCGTGACAAGTTATTGTTCCAAGCCACGATCAGATACAAGTACCCAAACCAAGAGTACTCATACCTAACGGATAAGCTAACCTAACCAGTCTAAGTGTATGAAGTTTTAAGAACATCCTCCAACGCATGGGCCCTGGCTGAAATGGGATCGGCATAGTCCCCCCTTGGGCACCAGAGGCCCAATCAATAAGACCATAACGTTCCGCAGAACGTCAGTGGCCGTCAGTAATCATGGGTAATCTCACCCGCGTCTCCGACGGAGCTCACGGGTTACAAAAGGTAAAGTGCATAGTAGCCCATACGCTAAGGTATTGTCCTCACCGCCTAATGCCTACTATGTTGTATCCATAACACAAAACCTCCATTAACCGCTAAGTCAAACTAAGCATGCAACCTCTATTAGCGGTTATTCCTATCACACGGCTTATACGTACCGGTGGCCAGCCAGTCACACATGTCCGAGTTCTACATGCGACTCGCAACTCCGTGGTAAAAATATGTCAAGGCCTATGAAAGCAACACACAAAGGGTGGTCCCTTAACTCTAAGTTCAATGTATAAGAAAATAGTACATAGCAGGAAATAGAACTAGACAGTAAAATTTTTATCTACTTGTGCCATGTAGCACAATTATTTTGCAAAAAATAAATAATAAATAAATGTATGAATATGAGCTAAAGTAAAATAATCAGCTAATGGCAAGGTATCTTACCTGGTGGTAACGCCTGGTGTGGTACGATGATCACAAGGCCACGAAGTATGACTCTATTGTTACAACTACACAAAACAGCCTCCGATGATGGCATACACTATTCCATCGGGTCCAGGACAGTCAAATTAGTTAGGGTTGACAGGGAGAAGTATAGATTTGGCGAGGGAATAGGAATCTAGGATTAGTCATGGACACGGATTGATAATAGGAACAATTTGGATAATTAATCTATATACGATTTCAAAAATATTTATAATACTTGGAAATATATATAATATTTGGGAATCTCAAAATCATCTAGGTTCAAGACTAAAATTCTGTAGACCAAAGTATTGATTTATTTTAACTAGATAAAAGTAGATTTTTTTAGGATTTTTAAAAAGCTATAATTTATTTAGATAAGAAAACATGATATATTTTTCACCAAATTTTTGAAAGTATAAATTTTATATAACAAATATGTTAAGGGTACTAATAGTAGGGGTGAGCATTATTCGGTTTTGGACCGAAAACCGAATCGAACCGAACCGAATAAGAGATTCGGTTCGGTTTAAAAAAAATCGGTTCGGTTTCAGTTTTGAAAATACTAAATTTTCTTATTCGGTTTCGGTTTTGGGTCTCAGTTTTGGTCCAAGTTATATATATATATATATATATATATATATATATATATATATATATATATATATATATATACTATAGGTATATAATAAATATATCTAGGTATATTTAGTTATTATATATATTAACAAAAAAACACAAATAAACCCAAAAACCGAACCGATTTAATTCGGTTCGTTTCGGTTCGTTATTGATCAATTCGGTTCAGTTTCGGTTTTGCTTATTCGGTTTCGGTCCAATTCGGTTTTCGGTTATTCGGTTCGGTTGGAACCGAATAAACCAAATACTCACCCCTAACTAATAGTATAGTTACTCAATACAAATGAATAAATAAATTAAGAAAACTATGATTACAAGATATGCATGTATTTAGGTTATATCATATACATTAGAAAATAATAATAATAATAATAATAATAATAATAATAATAATAATAATTTACTTAATTCCTACATTAATCTTGGAAAAGAAAAAGAAGAAAAAAGAAAATAAAATTAAATAAATTAAAATAAAATAAAACCAAAAAATAAAATACAGAAACCAAAAAGGCAGCAGCTGACTGCTGCTTCTATTCCTTAGAAAAATAAACGGGAAGAGAGGGCAGAAACCGAGACAGAGAGAAGGTAAGAAAAGAAGTAGAAATCGACACGAGGGAAAGAGAGAAGATGAGAGCGGGGAAGAGAGGGAAGGTGGATAGGCGGAGGAAAAGAGTCAGGGAACGAGCGCGGCCGGACGCCGGGGTTCTCGAGCGGGCGGGCGGTACTACAGAGGAGGAGGAAGAGGGCGGCCACCGTGGGCGACGGCGGTCTCGCGCTCCAAGAGGAGTCGCTTTCCCCACGCGTGGCCACGACAGGCGCGATTGCGGAGGAGAGAGGAGCTGCGCATGTGTAATCTTGATGCTCGCATGGTGGAGGACACCGACAGGCGCACTGGACCGGTGGGTCCAGGTAGCGGTGGCCCGGCGCTGGGGGCGAGGTGAGTTAGGTGGTTCGGCAAATCGAGAGGCAATGGAGGGTTCGTCCGAGAGTAAAGCGACGGTGGCGGACCGGCTTAGCCCAGCGGGTGGCGACGGTGAAGAGGTAGGTACGGTGGTGGTGGTTCTCTTTTCTTTCGTAAATTTTGTGTGGTGGTGGCCGGAGACGGTGCTAGCCACGGTGGTCAATATGGATCTGGGGTGGTTTCTGAATGATCAAAAATTGATCGTGGGTGTCGAGGAGTATAGGGGAGGTCTCGATGGTGGTGGCAATGATGTTGGCAGTGGAGTCAGGGGTCGGGTTCCCGCAGTTGCGGTTGGCGGTGACGAAGGTGGTGGGTCCTGGACAAGGACGGAGGGGTAGCAGGCTGGTATTGGGGTGCGGCAAGGGTCGTCTCGGTATCTCGGGCGGCCATGTTCGGGATGGAGGTGTTGGGATTAGGCACTGGACAGGTTTGGTGCTGGCGGTGGTTGTTTACGTCGGTGAGGATGATGGTGGTCATAGGGAGGTAGTTCGTTGGGGCAAGGCTGATGTCGGCTGTGGTTAGGATGTCAGTAGGATAGGGTTAGGGATGCCGTATCGGGAGGTGTCTGACATGACTGAACTCGCGTCCTGCATGACACGAGAATTGTGTCCGACATGTCGGACATTGTGAGAATAGATGTACTTCTGGTGAAAATATTTGTAGAGAATAGTTTTGTTAAGGAAAGCATATGGAGGCTCTCCTATATATAGGGGTAGAAACTCCTAGTTGGATAAGGTGTAGGAATGATTTAAATCCCCATTAGATAATTTTCTTATTTAATTTAAACCAATCAATTCAATCAAAATCAAATATAAATATAGTTTAATCCAAATAAATCCAATATAGATAAATCTTCATCCTTAATTTAAACTATTTAAATCAAATCAATAAATCTAACCACAATTTAAAGTATAACAATTAAACAAAAATATCTTTTTATAATTAATTAAAAATAATTTCGAAATGAATATGTATATTTAAATATTTGAAACACCTTTTTGCATTTAAATATATAATTTATAATTCGGTATTCAAAAATGTACAAGAATTAAATTCATGTACTCGCACGCAAATAAAATTTACATGGCGCATATTCTTCTAAACACTACTTATACATAGATTAATAAAAAAAATAAACTTTCAAAATAATCAAGGTTTTGACAAAATATGATATGATATATATTCATGCTTAAACAAGGGGAAAAATATTTACCTTATATAATTTAAAATATACTTATTTTCTATATGAAAAAGTTGATACTATAAAACCTTTGTATAAAAATATACTTTGTACCTACGTGTTTGTACTCGACGTAAAATACCGACAATAAGGCCAATCAAAATAAAAAAAATTATTTAAAATTATAGTAAAAATTTAGGGGGTTTACAACCTAGTCAACTTATAAAAATTTCATCCTCGAAATTAAGAATGATGAGGGGGTGAGAAGGTACAAGGTTAGATAAGATCACGACATCATAGAGGGAAACGATGTATAATGTTTTAGAAAAATCATGATTTCGATATCGTGGAAAATAAAATTAGAATTTTGGGTTTGGTATTGAATGAGAGTTGCTAATTAGTAAGCGAATTAGGTTCAAGATGAAACACGAATGAAGCCTAGTAAGGAATGGAGTAGAGTAAGATAAAATGATTAATGACTTGTAGATATGGTTTCTTAAAGAAGATTATATGGTCGTAGTCTAGGTTGAGGATATGATTAAGAGACTAGAATCATTCTAAGGTTTCCAAACGGTTAGGAAGTCGCGATAGTAGATATAAGGTCGAAGGAAGGGACGAGTAGTTTAACACAAAAATATAGTTACATTGAGTGGTAATGGTCATGAGTGATAGGACAGCTAGAGGAAATTCAAGGACAAGCGCCTTCGTCATTCTAAAATAGGTGAATGGCAAAAGCAATATAGAGTTTGAAGAAGATAATATTGAATACGATTTCGTGGTTCAAAGGTGACGGAATAATTCAAAAGAGAATTGTCAAGGCTGTCGTGGATGAGACTCTAGAGGCAAGTTTAACTATGTCTCCATCCACGTAGAACAAAAAGCAAACCAAAGTGCACTAGGTTGATCAGACCATCATGCACCAGTTCTGATTAGACAATATGTTAGTGAGCGCGGCGCTCAATAGCATAAGTCATGAACAAGCTCGATAATTGATAAGCTTGCAAAACTAGATTATAGTAGCAACATTAGTCAAGATAATAAAAACATGGGCACAAGAGATTAAGATTGAAGGAAAGTAGAATTAGCTCAACTCCTTAAGAATCTAAGTCATGTCCTATGTTGGTGCCTATACCGTTGCCCTATTGTTTACTTGTCTAAGGCTTAGTTAAGGCCATAAGGAAGGTTAGGTCGTAAGGCGTTTACCAAACTTATAAGAGTTAAACTAATCGTATTTTGGGACAATGAATCATGTCTATCTAGTAAGGATCACCTTCCTAACCTCTAGCAAGCACGAAGGGAAGATAAGAATAATGGTAGAAGGAATCAAGCAAGATGCAAATCAATGAGTCAAGCGGTAGATAAATCAAGGAAAGAGGTCAAGTAGGTGGATGAGATCCTAGACTCTAATCCTATATGCAGGCTTGCTTGGTACGGTAAAGTAACTAAACAATTTATCTTGACCTGCATGGGCCACCACAAAAACCGGTAACGCCCCAGTCCCAAAATACATAGGACTAGGAATAAAGACATGCCAGCTGCATACATATGAAGTGCATGGGTCCCGTATGGATACATAAGCTGTAAAATGAAGTAAACCACAACTAACTAATCTCATCCACAGAAAATAAAAGAGTAAAAGATATCATATCATCAACTTTAAAATATTTTTGTACAATATATCGGGCGGAGACAAATCTACTGCCAACAAGTAAGGGAAAAAATACATAGAAAATGAAATAAGTTTGGCGAGCAAAACGAAGACGATCCAAGTACAATCATCCTCGAAAAATAGAGATAATCACGGCTAGAGCTAGAACACCTGCGAAAGACAAGAGCACACACCTGGAGAGATCACCAGGTCCTCAGAGGGACATGACAAGATACACAATATCATGCCATATAAACTGAATATAACTCTCAATAATAATAAGTAAGATCTGATCATAACATGATCCAATACCTCACTATTTGGATTAGCGTACCATCCCCCAACCAAACAAGGATAGGAGATGGCACACTAACCCACGGTGGAGTATCTTTCCAAGTCACGAATCCATATGTTATCCGGACCCCAACAAGGTTCAATACCTTCTCATCGGAGTTGTAAGCCACACCTATAACCAAATAAGGACAAGATCTGGCGAACTAATCCGCGACAAGTTATTGTTCCAAGCCACGATCAGATACAAGTACCCAAACCAAGAGTACTCATACCTAACGGATAAGGTAGCCTAACCAGTCTAAGTGTATGAAGTTTTAAGAACATCTCTAATACATGGGCCCTGGCTAAAATGGGATCGACATGGTCCCCCCTTGGGGCACCAGAGGCCCAATCAATAAGAGCATAACGTTCCGTAGAACGTCAGTGGCCGTCAGTAATCATAGGTAATCTCACCCGCGTCTTCGGCGGAGCTCACGGGTTACAAAAGGTAAAGTGCATAGTAGCCCATACGCTAAGGTATTGTCCTCCCCGCCCAATGCCTACTATATTGTATCCACAACACAAAACCTCTATTAACCGCTAAGTCAAACTAAGCATGCAGCCTCTATTAGCGGTTATTCCTATCGTACGGCTTATATGTACCCGTGGCTAGCCAGTCACGTATGTTCGAGTTCTATATGCGACTCGCAACTCCGTGTTAAAAATGTGTCAAGGCCTATGAATGCAATACACAAAGGGTGGTCCCTTAACTCTAAGTTCAACATATAAGAAAATAGTACATAGCAGGAAATAGAACTAGACAGTAAAATTTTTATCTACTTGTGCTATGTATCACAGTTTATTTTACAGAAAATAAATAATAAATAAATGCATGAATATGAGCTAAAGTAAAATAATCATCTAATGGTAAGGTATCTTGCCTGGTGGTGACGCCTGGTGTGGTACGATGATCACAAGGCTACGAAGTATGACTCCATTGTTACAACTACACAAAATAGTCTCCGATGGTGGCATGTACTGTTCCATCGGGTCCAAGACGGTTAAATTAGTTTGGGTTGACATGAAGAAGTCACTACTAAAATATGTTCTATTAGCGACGTTATGTAGCGACGGATTAAAATTCCGTCGCTAAACATATTAGATAGCGACTCCCTACAATTGATGTCGCAAACCGTCGCTGACTAGCGACGTTCAGCGACACTATGAATGCGACGTCGCTGAACAGCGACGTCCAGCGACATAGTATAAAAATATGTCGCCTATATTAAAATTTTTGCGACTATTAGCGACGTCAACTGGTGACGTCGCTAACTATTTTACTTAGGGCACGCTGTGCTCTTTTTCCCCCCCACTCGAAAATTTTTCCCTCTCCAAATTTCCTCCCCCTCTCCAAATTTTCTCCTCCGACGACTCCCCCCCCCCCGTGATTTCCTCCGACGACTCCCCCCCGCGACCCCTACCCCGTCGTAGTCCTCCTCCTCCTCGAGCTCCTCCTCCTCTTCGTCAGGTAAACCCTAACCTAACTCCTCCTCCTCCTCCTCCTCCTCTCCTACGGACACACACACACACACACACGGACACACACGGACACGGACATACACACACACATACACACACGGACACACACGGACACTAACACACACACACACACACACAGTCACAGACACACACGGACACACACGGACACGGACACACACACACAGACACAGACACAGACACATACACATACACACACACACACACACACAGAGATTTATTCCTAGTTTAAATAGTTTAAATTGTGATTTAAATGCTAGATTTGATTCTAGACATGTTGTTAATCTATGTTAGTTGATATTTACATTGAGAATGGGTCGTTGTTGTGATATGGGATTCGAACATATGTGGGTTGACTTTACATGACTGATACATGATACGTTTCAAGTTTTTCCTATGTCAATCCTGTTAATCTGATTCTAACAAATGTTTTAAGTACCAATATTACTCCTACATGTGTATTAGCCTATGATAGATTGATCTTTACTTATTAAATTAAGTTTTATGATATGGGAATGGAATTTGGACTCGAGTTGGTTTCAATAGGTTGACTGATACTCATGAATCAGTTTTGATTGTCCCCTGAACTTCAATTCCAAATTTTTTTGATTTCTAATTGTTGTTCAGTTATCATTGGTTGTAACACATGTATTAGTACCTGTTAATTCTTTTTTTTATTAGGCTTGTGATTTGAGAATGGGATATTGGACATGGGGTTCGATTTAAAATTGGTTTGATAAAAACTCAGGAATTTGGTTGCTGTTCTTCCTTGAACTGAATTAAACTGATTCCTTTTGATGAGTTATAATGATCCCCACATGTTTTAGTTGTGTTTACTGCAGGATTGCTTAATTAGAATGGGCTATATGTTTGAGTATGAGAAATTAGAGTGTGTGTTGTTCTGAAGACATGCAGGACTGGGAACTGATTTTCCTTCCTATTTTTCTGAGATGTATTCTCAGTTTCCTTGTTCACTGATTTTATGTTAGCTCACTGTTTCCCATTCCAGTCATTAGCTCACTGAATTTTATTTCCTTTGCAACTGTTAATATAATTCCAGATTTCTTAATGTTAGTTAGCTCACTGTTTGCATTGACACTTGAACACAAATGTCTGCCACTGTTTCCTTTAACATTCAGTAATATTCTTGACACATATATCACTTCACTGTGTTAAACCTGAGACTCTGATTTTCCTTTTGTATACACTATTTTCAAAAGAAATGTAGATTTCATTTTCCTTAAACTGTAAATAGGACTGAGATTGGTTTTCCTATTCCTGAGATAAATCCACTGAATGTGTCAACTGATTTCCTTGAATACTGAAATTGAATTGACTGTTAACCAAGTGAATGGTTTAATTCCTATACCTGAGTTTTGTTCTTCCTAATGAGTTGAATGAATGTTTTAACATTGGGTTCCTGTAAACTGTAAATTAGTAATGTACTTGTCTTGCTTTCTTCCCATTCAATGTGATAACCCACTGCTCTGTTAATTGGCATTCTTTAGTCTGATCAGTTTGCTTTGGTAACTCACTATTGCTCATTATTTGGTGTATGCTAGCTAGTATGGGCTAGTTAGGGTCTAGTAAGATATAAATTATAAGGTATTGGTATTGGGATACCAATAGCGATAAGGTAAAGGGTACCTTGGTAGGTAATGACTAGAAATAGGATATTTGACTTAGATTGGACTAAGAGTTGACAAAGTCAACTATAGGTCAACCCTTGACCTACTTTGACCTTGTTTGACTTTGTTTGACTTAGGTTGACCTTGTTTGACTTTGTTTGACTTAGTACAACCTAGTTTGACCTAGATTGCATATCATTGTTATTAGTAACTGTCCGCTACTAATGTGTGTCCCATAATAAGACATTATATACGAATTTGTGCCTGTTGGATAATGTGTGTCCATCTTTGCAGAATTATTTTCAAATGGATATGAATTACTACTTGCGGAATCGTTCATGGATGTACAATCGTCGTCCTGATGATATGTGTGGTGTGGCGGGATGAATACATAGCGGAAGTAGAGCAGTTCCTACAGTTTGCTAAGGCGTTCCCTCAGTACATGGACGGTACCAAAATTAAGTGTCCGTGTGTGAAATGTCATAACGTAAAATATTATCCAGAAGTGGAAGTGACATATCATTTGTACTCGAGGGATTTCACGCCTAATTACTATCAGTGGACCGCACACGGAGAACTTGTGTCTTTAGCATCAGAGCCGGAGCCTTACGTTGAGCCGTATATGCATGCGGGACCTAATTTTGTTTCAGATAATCATGCATACGACGACGGGTGCGTGAACATGGTTTTCGACGCTGCGGGGCCTAGTTTCGTTCATGATGCACCTGAGGAGGCACCGAACGCCGATGCTGCACAGTTCATGGAGTTGCTGGAGAATGCAAGGACTCCATTGTATCCTGGTTGTGAGGATCATTCACCGTTGGAGGTGGTTACAAGACTGTTGAGCATTAAGTCAGATTTTAACATGTCGCAAGAATGCTACAACCGAGTGTTGGAGTTGATTATAGAGATCTTGCCGGCGGGTGCTAAGTTGCCTAAAGACTTCTACCGGTCTAAGAGGATGGTGAGATCGCTCTGGATAGGATACGAGAAAATCGATTCTTGTCGCAATGGGTGCATGCTGTACTACAAAGACGACAAGGACGCAGATGTGTACAGATTTTGTGGTGCTGATCGCTATAAGACAACTAGTACAGGAAGGTCTACCGGTACAAGAAGACCGACCGATTCAATGCACTACTTGCCTTTAACGTCGCGGTTGCAAAGATTATTTATGGTGAAAGAGACGGCCGAAATATGAGTTGGCACATGCGAGAACAGATTGAAGGAGTGTTGGATCACCCATCCGATGGAGAAGTGTGGAAGCACTTTGATCGAGTGTATCCAGATTTTGCTTCAGATCCGCGAAATGTCAGGTTGGGACTATCTTCTGACGGTTTTACCTCCTTTTGGTCTCTCGGGATCCCAGTATTCGTGCTGGCCTGTGATTGTTACTTCCGTATAACCTACCGCCTTGGATGTGCATGAAGACTCAGTACATGTTTCTAACCGTTATAATTCCTGGTCCGAATAATCCCAAGAGGAACATTGACGTGTACTTACAGCCTTTGATAGATGAGTTGAATCAGTTATGGGAAGTAGGCGCTAACACGTACGATGTTTCCAGGAAGCAGAATTTTCAGATGAAGGCAACCCTTATGTGGACCATCAACGACTTTCCGGCCTATGGAATGTTATCTGGATGGAGCACTCATGGCCGTCTCTTATATCCGTATTGCATGGACCGTAGTAAGGCTTTCCGCTTGAAACACGGCGAAAAGCCGTGCTTCTTTGATTGTCATCGGCAATTTCTGCCAAAAGATCATCCGTTCAGAAGGAACAGGAATGCTTTCCGTACCGGCGTTGTAGAGAAGGGTGATCCACCGCCAAGGTGGTGCGGAGACACGATATGGGAGGACGTTAAAGATTTTCCAAGTGCTATCGAAGATCCTACAACTGGGTACAAGTGCGATGGATTTGGTAGAGTTCATAACTGGACAAAGAGGAGCATATTCTGGGATCTGCCATACTGGAGTACCAATCTGATCAGACATAATCTTGATGTCATGCATATTGAGAAGAATATGTTTGATAACATAATTAATACTGTGATGGACGTAAAGGAAAAAACGAAAGACAATCCCAAGGCCAGGTTGGACTTAAAAGAAATATACAAATGCCCTGCGTTGCATTTGATACAGCAGAATGGAAAACAGTTCCTTCTGAAGTCAATTTTTTCGCTGGACAGGAGGATAAAGTGAGACTTTGTCGGTGGATCCAGGCCTAAAATTTCCAGACGGATATGTGTCAAATCTGAGAAGATGTGTCGATCCGAAGGAAAACAAATTGACGGGTATGAAGAGCCACGATTGTCACTATTCATGGAGAGGTTAATTCCGATTGTATTTCGGGAATTCTTACCGCAGGCAGTTTGGGATCCATTGACGGAGCTTAGCATATTCTTCAGGGATCTTTGTTCTAAGAAATTGCTCGTTGATCGTCTAGAAAAGCAAGAGAAGGACATTGCGGTAACACTAGGCAAGCTAGAGAGGGTGTTTCCTCCTGGATTCTTCGACTCTATGGAGCATTTGCCGATTCATCTATCCTATGAGGCACGTGTTGGTGGACCCGTCAAATATCGATGGATGTACCCGTTCGAGCGATATTTAAATCACCTAAAAAGAAAGGTGAAAAATAAGGCACGGGTTAAGGGTTCTATTTGTGAAGCCTATGTTCTCGAGGAGATTACAAACTTTTGTTCGATGTATTTCAAGCCTCATGTTGTAACTAATAGAACGAGAGCTTCCAGAAACGACGAGGGAGATCATGAAAGTAATGATACAATACTGAAGGTATTCAATGCTCCAGGAAAGCCATCGGGTAAGATGAAAAAGAGATATCTGAACGATGATGAGCTAAGGGCTGCTCAGGTGTATGTATTACTCAACTGCGACGAGGAGGAAGTAGAGAAACTGGAGGGGTAAGTAATTAAGTCTATATTATTTTAATAGTGTTAATTATTATACTATTACATTAACGATGTTGTTTTCAGCATATTTAATGATGATGTGAGGTCGGGTAGGCCACACATAACAGAAGAAGAACTAGAACAAGAAATGAGGCATTATTTTCCATCATGGTTGAGTGCATATGTAAGACTTGAGAACTCTGTAATTACCTTTTTGTATATGCACTTGATTGAGAATGAGCTTAATTGCTTCTTTCGTGGTATTTAGGTCGATCGTCCATACGCAAGACTTGAGAATGAGTCTATTAGAACGCTAGCCAAGGGACCAATTTATGCTGCAAAAATATGGCCAAGCTACTGTGTTAATGGGTTTAGGTTCAAGTCAACAACTTGCCCGATCAGAGACAACTTTGTGGATCTCGATTCCACCAAAACAGCTGTTTTGTATCAGATCTTCGAACTACAAAGATGTTGATGCGGGCAACGATTTCTATGGCGTGTTACGGGAGATTGTGGAGCTGACATATAGTTATGGAATAGAGCCTGCTAAGATTGTGTTATTCAGGTTGATTGGTTCGATCCGATTGAAGGTCAAGGTTGGAAAGTAGACAAGCACGGTCTTGTTGATATAAACTATCGGCGTCGATATCAAGCCTATGAACCATTTGTCCTATCAAGTCAGGCTCAGCTCGTGTACTTCACAAGTTATCCTAAACGGGGAACAACAAGGTCGGACTGGTGGGCAGTATGCAAGACCAAAGCTAGAAATACCTTTGAGGTTGACGATATAGCTTATCAACAGGAAACTACCTCTTGTAACAAATATTATAGAAGTGGACACGACGGAAGTTTCCTATTACACATCTAATTGTGTAGAAGAAGTAGAATTATCTGAAGAGGAAGATGCAGATGAAAGTGAAGATGTAGAGGAGGAAGAAAAGAAGAAGAAGAAGATATGAGCTAAACGAACTAGATGAATTTTCAGAAGAGGATTAAATCTGTA
The DNA here is from genome assembly GCA_029216955.1 of Iris pallida. Lineage (NCBI taxonomy): Eukaryota > Viridiplantae > Streptophyta > Magnoliopsida > Asparagales > Iridaceae > Iris > Iris pallida. The sequence continues at coordinate 5,240 of JANAVB010039342.1, read as the reverse complement.
CGTTTGTTTTATATCATATTTGACACTTTAGTGACACTTCTATCATATAAATCTGTGACACTTCAGTGACACTTTATTGACACTTTTATTGACACTTCAGTGACACTTTTTGACTATGTATTTTTCAAAAATCTGTGATGTCTATCATATAAATATGTTTTTTTGTTTTATTGTCATATGTTTTATTGTCAGGTATGACTAGACCATCGGACGACGCGGAGGATTATATATTAGGCCCCGTCAGCCTCGGGCTGGGGATGGAGAGGGCAGTTCCGTACCCTCATCCTCATCTCCGAGTACGCCAGTGTACCGTTCTGTTCCCGTCCATTACCGGGACAGGCAGTTCTAGCAGGTTGGCGACTCCTCCCTCGTCGTCCAGCCTTCCTGTTCCCGGTCCATTACCGGGACAGGGCAGTTCTAGCAGGTTGGCGACTCCTCCCTCGTCGTCCAGCCTTCCTGATCCCGCGTCCAGCATCCCTGATCCCCCGTCCAGCATTCCTACTGTCGACGGCTCTATGGAGGGAGCCCACGCCGATCATATGGAGGACGGCGATCAGACTGATCCTGCCCAGGCAGGAGGTGAGAGCGACCCTCCATGCGCTCCCCGGGCGAGACGCGTATGGAGATTTGGACGGACGGGCCTATGAAGTAAGTTAATTATTATTATATTTCTCAAATGATTATATGTACATATATATTCATGAAAATTATTATTGTATAGATATCGGCCTTCTGCAGTACAGAGACAGCTGGGGACATTTGTGAGGCAGAACTATGGTGGGCCTTGGCTCAACTACTCAGATGCTCCCGCAGATAGGAAGGCCTTTTGGTTCGCCCACTTCAAGGTAAAAAATTTGTTTATTTTTAAATTTTAATAATCATTTGTGTATATTATACAACTTTTGTATTTTACTTCTTGTAGAGGACCTATTTCTATCCACCACACCGGGCGGCGAGGATCGAGGGCCAATTTCCTGCCGTCATAGCCAAGCTCATCCGTGATGCGATCGACGACCAGAAGCGTCGTGATCGCGCCGGACGTCCGATCCAGGGTTGGATTATGCCAGAGCAGTGGACTGCGATGAAGGCTAGATTCAGCGAGCGCCAGTACCAGGAGCGGTCTGAGAAGGCCAAGGTGGCGCGGTCGAGCGCCGGTAAGTGGTGTGGCGGCTCCATTCCGATGACGGAGCATTTTCGTCGTCTGGTACGTTTCCTATGACGGACATTAATTTATATATAGTTCGATATAATGTTTAATACTAATAATAGATAATATTTTAACAGGTAAAGAAGGGTGAGGACCCGAACATGGTGACCGTCTTCCTGGTCACCCATCGGAGGGCTGGGGACTTCATTGACGAGAGGGCGACGCAGGCATATGTAAGTTCTATTCAACTAATATTAACTGACTATAATTTAGAAAACAGGAAAATAGATATCAATATAGACTTTAGTAAACACTTACACGTTAGCAAACATGTTCTAGGCCGAGTTTGTTCGGCTACAGAAGGAGGCGGCTGATGCTGCTGCTGCTGCTAGTGCGCAAGCAGAGGGAGGGGCTGGTACTTCCTCCAGCCGCCTGCAGAGCCATCGCCGGACGAGCTCTGGATGACCGCCGTTGGCGGTCTTCAGAAGGGTACGTACTACGGTACGGGATCCTACGGCGCGTATTTGGCTTCGGAGTCATCCCGGGCCCCCTCTGTCAGTGCGCAGTCTCCGGCTACGCAGGCGTCGTCACGAGCTGAGGATGTTCGTCGTCAGATCGAGGAGCTGCGTCGCGAGTTGCAGCAGCAGATTTCTGATGCGGTCGAGCGACGATCCGACCCTCCGATCGTCACCGGACGATTTGATGCGGTCGAGCGCAGTATACAGGAGCTGATGAGTCTGCATCAGGCTGCAGCTGCCAACTTGCAGACGCTCACCGAGTCTACGCAGCGCACGGAGCGTAGACAGGTCGAGCTGGACGGATCGCAGAGGAGCCTTTCTCTCTCAGTCGCTCAGTATACTGAGAAGGTGGTGAGTGCCCTTGCTGCGCATGGTGAGCGACTGCGAGAGCTGGAGCAGGTACGTCCTCCGGGTCCATCGACGGCGCCGACTCCAGATACTGCACTGCCTCCGGCGCCGACTCCAGACATTGTACTGCCTCCTACTGCCCCTACGGTACAGCTCACCCAGGAGCAGTATGACTACATTCTATCCCAGTTGCGCGGCAGGGGTCCGCAGTGATTTTATTGGTTTTTTTATGACTTGTATGTATTGGCCCTATGGGCAAATTGTTTATTCATACACTGTTGTTTATACACTTGGTGGGAGACTTTTTATCATCTTCCATTTTTATTTGACTCTATTGGATGTTTGTGAGGATGTGTGTCTTTGATATTTACTTTGCACTGCCTCCTATTTTTATTGTGATATTTACTGTGATATCTGCGACGGTGACAATATACCTACGCTGGGTTATAAGCGATGATCTGATATACAAAGGAGATGCTGCCGAAATTTTAAAAAAATATTTGTGTATTTTGTTATGATGTGTCTGTGTTTACAGTGAATGTGAAATACAGTGTTCGAACCATCGACAGTTTCGATTACTGTTGTATGTTTTATCTTGGATAGAAATAGCAACAGTTCAGGGTGCACTTCTGAGAGCTTCATTTTCACGTCCTTCACTTTCTCGGACGTCGTAAAGGTTCCCGAGAAGGTGAAGGACGTGAAGAGGAAGCTCTGAGAAGTGCACCCTGAACTGTTGCTCTTTCTATCAAAGATAAACATACAACAGTAAGCGAAACTGTCGATGGTTCGAACACTGCACTTCACACACACTGTAAACACAGACACACAGCATAACAAAAATATCAATTATATTTTTTTAAATTTTTTTTATATTAGCGACGTATAGCGACGTTCTGCGACGTACTGCGACGTCACACACGTCGCTATACGTCGCTAACTAGCGACGTTACGTCGCTCGACGTCGCTAATATACGTCGCTACGATGCCCACGTGGCCACGTGGATGCCATGCCTCGTCATCATTTACAAACTTTTGAAGCGTCGCTAGTGGTCGCTTTACGTCGCAATGTTGGCGACGTACTTATACGTCGCTCTCTGTCGCTCATTTGGCGACGTCTAGCGACAATGGACGCCGCGTCGCAAATAGCGACGTTCGGCACGAAATTACCATCTGCGACTTGCCTATAAGCGACGTAGGTTTTTCGTCGCTAAATACGTCGCAAATCAGTGTTAGCGACGTACTGCGACGTATTTAGCGACTTCTCCTGACGTCGCTAATCTGGTATTTTAGTAGTGAGTACAGATTTGACGAGGGAATAGGAATCTAGGATTAGTCATGGACACGGATTGATAATAGGAAGAATTTGGATAATTAATCTATATACATTTCAAAATATTTTATAATACTTGGTAATATATATAATATTTGGAATCTCAAATCATCTAGGTTCAAGAATAAAATTCAGTAGACCAAAGTAGTGATTTATTTGACTAGATAAAAGTAGATTTTCTAGGGCTTTTAAAAGCTATAATTTATTTAGATAAGAAACATGATATATTTTTCACCGAATTTTTGAAGTATAAATTTATATAACAAATATGTTAAGGTACTAATATATAGTTACTCAATACAATGAATAAATAATTAAGAAAACTATGATTATAACATATGCATGTATTTAGGTTATAGCATATACATTAGAAAATAATAATAATATAATAATAATAATACTTAATTCCTATAATAATCTTGGAAAAGAAAAGAAGGAAGAAGAACATAAAATGAAATAAATTAAAAAAACTAAAAAATAAACACAGAAACTAAAAGGCAGCAGCTGACTGTTGCTTCTATTCCTTAGAAAATAAACAGAAGAAGGGGAAACCGAGACAGAGAAGGTAAGAGAGAAGTAGAAATCGACCACAGGGGAAAGAGAGAAGATGAGAGCAGAAAGAGAGGGGAGGTGGATAGGCGGAGGAAAGAGTCAGGGAACGAGCGCGGTCGGACGCCGGGTTCTCGAGCGGTGGGCGGCGCTACGGAGGAGGAGGAAGAGGGCGGCCACTGTGGGCGGCGGTCTCGCTCTCGCGCTCCAGGAGAGTCGTTTGGCCCCCGCGTGGCTACGACAGGCACGATCGCGAAGGAGAGGAGCTGCGCAGTTCTCGATGCTCGCATGGTAGAGGACATCGACGGCGCGCTGGATCGTGGGTCCAGGCAGCGACGGCTTGGCGCTGGGGCGAGGTGAGTTAGGTGGTTCGGCGGATGAGAGGCAATGGAGGGTTCGTCCGAGAGTAAAGTGGCGGTGGCGGATCGGCTTGGCCGACGGTGGCGACGGCAAGGAGGTAGGTAAGGTAGTGGTGGTTCACTTTTCTTTCGTAAATTTTGTGTGGTGGCCGAGACGGTGCTAGCCGCGGTGGTCAACCCGATCTGGGGTGGTTTGTGAATGATCGAAAATCGGTCGTAGGTGTCGAGGAGTATAGGGGAGGTCTCAATGGTGGTGGCGATGATGTTGGCAGTGGAGTCAGGGGCCGGGTTCTCGCAGTCGCGGTTGGCGGTGACGAAGGTGGTAGATCTGGGCAAGGATGAGGGGTGGCAGGCTGGTGTTGGATGCGGCAAGGGTCGTCCCGGGCGGCCATAATCGGTGGAGGTGCTGGGATTAGGCACTAGACAGTTTTGGTGCTTGCGGTGGTTGTTAGCGTCGGTGAGGATGTTGGTGGTCGTAGGGAGGTGGTCCGTTGGGCAAGGCTGATATTGGCTATGGTCAGGATGCAGTAGCTAGGGTAGGGATACCGTGTCGGGAGGTGTCCGATACGATTGAACTCGCATCCTGCGTGACACGAGAATTGTTTCGGCATGTCGGACATGATGAGAATAGCTGTACTTGTATAGAAAGATGATAATTAGATGAGGAGGGGACATGGACACGATGCACTCACATTTCTGGTAAAAATATAGAGAATAGTTTTGTGAAGGAAAGCATATTGGAGGCTCTCCTATATATAGGGGTAGAAACTCCTAGTTGGATAAGGTGTAGAATGATTTAAATCCCCATTATAATTCCTCATTTAATTTAAACCAATCAATTCAATCAAATCAAATCTAATATAGTTTAATCCAAATAATCCAATATAGATAAATCTTCATCCTTTATTTAAACTATTTAAATCAAATCAATAAATCTACCACAATTTAAAGTATAACAATTAAACAAAATATTTTTTATAATTATTAAA
>JANAVB010039341.1:0-19186 GCA_029216955.1 Iris pallida | reverse complement strand
GCAGTGGCTGTAACTGACTAGCTACCACCAGGACAACACGATCTCAGTCAAAACAGATGACTATTGGGACGTCTCGTGGAGTAGGTGAAACGACTCCTTCATCGATTTCGAAGCAAAGCGGGGCCGTCCAAGAAGAAATTCTTGGAGAAGAAGAACCAGTGGCACCTTTGCATCGGAAGCCCAGAAGAAAATTGCTGGCAAGTAAAGCTGATCATCCAAGAGTTGGCTCTTCATCCACTCTATCTGAATCAGAGACACCACTACCCTTGCAACAAAATTTGCCACCCCAACAAGGTAGATTTCAACATTGTCTTCATGTCAACAAGCTTAAATAATATCTGACATATTTTTTATTTGCAGAGGTTAGCATTCCTGTGCTGAACTCTACAGAAGGGATTTCGGAGCCGATGATCACACAAATGACGATTCACGTGACTGTGTTTACAGCTGCAGGAATTATGATGTCATCTCCAACTCCAGGAGTCTCAAAGAATACACTTCCTTAAAAGGGATTGTCTGACGTCATTGTTCCTCCCGTAGCCCAAACTCCTACTCACTCTCAAGAGGATCGAGAAATAATAGCGGCTCTGGAGGGTTGTGATTACGGCGATGAATTTGAAGATGATTCTACAAGCGCCATTGAAGGAGACCAAAATTCAGTGGAAATCTTGCTAAATAAAGCTTCACCGATTGAAGAAGGTCATACTACTGTTGAGCTTTAGGAGCACTCTGTTGTTGAAAAGGGGGTTTTCAAGTCCGAAAACTTATGAGCTTAAAAATAAAGAAGATCAAACTACAGCTCTTGATGATGTTGGGAATGATGACAATCCCAACATTGTTGTTACAGAGACTCAGACCCCTACTGATCAAGTTTTTGAAGTCAGGGATGTAAAAAAAATTGCCCCAACTGAACAGGTAGAATCAGGGGCTGGAAGCAGCCATTTTGTCACGCCCCAGTCCCAAAATACATAGGACTAGGATACGTATACATGTCAGCTACGCATCGAGAGGACTCCAGCCCAGCTCGAATACGTCTAAGCTGTCTGGTTTCCTGAAGCAATCTACGAATATCTCAATCCATTGAAGATAAACTCTTGTATAAACCAAGTAAACTAATGCTGGTCAGACATTAGCAAACCAGTTACTACAAGTAACAAGAAAAGATAATATACAATAAAGTGGACCAGACTCTAATGCAATTATCTTGAACAAGCTTCTAATGAAAGATAAAGCTTGTAAAACTAGGCTATACAGCGGCAATATCAAAGTAATATAATATAGGACAAAATCTAATTACGGAAGAGAACGATAAAATATCAACTAAATATACCTGCAGTATTGGTGTAGCAATCATCCTCCCTCGGTGTACCATACCTTCATCTAATACCTGAAGAGATCATCAGGTCCTCAGAGGACTAGCAAGACACATAATATACATGCCTACTGTACAGTAAATAACATGCAGAAAGAAGTAGAGAAATGTAAAATAGACAAAGATCAATAAGATGTCTCAATATCGTAACGCCATGGGACGCTCCCGACCTCGAGACAAAAGGTGAGTCTCTACTACCGTAATGCCATGGGACACTCTCGGTCCTAGAGACGGGATAACAGGTCGATAAGAATTCTCTAACACCGTAACGCCATTGGATGCTCCCAGTCCTAGAGATATTAGGGCTAATGTCTAATCAATCAATCAATCATGACTACAGGTCAAGTCAAGCTCAAGGGCGAAGGTAGAAGACTAGTCAAAATTGTCAAAAGATTCACATGGAACAACTGTGGCATAAGATGACTAAATAACAAACGTGCACGTAAAGAGAAAGAAAGTAGAATAAACATGAATGACAGATAATGAAATATAACTGGAAAGAGATAACAATATAGAATATGCATGTAAGTACTGTAAAGTTTGGCAAGGTGTACTTGCCTGAGGGTTGTACGGAGAACCTACAATATATCGCCAATCAACAAGTCAGAAAGTCCAAGTCTCTCAACTGCATCCAGAAGCTATAATAGACATTACCGACGTTTCCAGATTAGTCAAATTAGCTAGGATTGCCTGTCCATAAGTCAAATTCTGAACATAGGGGCAAAACGGTAATTTCGAGTCAAAACGGTGTCCGTCGTTGGACCCGCTTTGCACCAAAAAGCGTGCCAGAGTCAATGGTCTCTAAAGTCGTCAAACTACATGTTTACGAATTTGTTTTGATGATATGACCCAACGGTATGTCCAATTTTGGATTCCGATGAGCCGTGCAAAAAAACGCCCGTTAAATTGGATCGTAGGTCCCGCAAAACGACGATCCAATCAACTGTCTCAGAATCGGACCAAACTTGGTACACAGGACCAGAAAAATGATACAGTCCTGTTGGCACAAGTTTCTTCTCGATCCGACGAACGTGTACAAAGGAATTGGAGAATTTCGAAAAGCCAGATACGATAAATTTCGACGGATACGCATTAAATTCGTCGCGCATATGCGACCAATTTGAATTCCGTTAAAGCCCACACGTCCACGAAGTCGATATGCACCTTTCGATGCTTTCGGTTTACGACCACGTCGTCCGGTTTGGCGGGACGCACGTCGTATCAGAGGAATTTTGAGTTTTTGAAAACAGATTTTCATGATTTTTCGTAATTTTAGAAATTCAATTTCTCGACGCACGGTCGACGAAAAATAATTCTACAAAAAATGTTTTAAAGGGGTACAGGTTGTCTACAACTATTTTTAATTACTTTTTGAAAATTTATAATGACCTGATCGAAATTAGAGTTCCAAAACAGTATTAAAACTGTTACAAACAGAGTGTGTTTACCCTATTTGTCGTCGAGATTTCGACTCGATTAGCAAAGTTTTAGTGCATCAAAATTTAAAGTAATTGAAGGGATTCGAAGTCGTATAGGTTGACTATATACCGGAGAAAATGATTCAAGAAAAGATTGATCAAGCGTCGCGCAATCCCGCTGTAAAAACTCCTTCTAAAAGCGTTGTGCTGATGTGCTTTGTGCGCGCGGCTGTGGCACGGTTGTGGCCGCGCGCGGCCTCCGGATGCTCTCCGATTCTGCTGCGACGGCGCGCGGTGGCTGGGGGTCGCTAGGATGCCGGGGGTCGACGTTCGATCGATATCCCTCTCGATCTTTCTCTCTCGATCTTCCTAGATATATATACGCAGGTTGGGCTCGGGTTTGCTGTGAACGGGGGGTAACTCTCGAGATTTTGGTTTCCAAAATCTCGCGAGATTTGGTTTTATATATAGATATATTAATCTAAATCTATTTCTATATATATCTATTTATCTTTATCTATTTATCTATATAGGTATTTATATATCTATATATATGTATATATTTACATATACACCTATAAATCTCCAAAATTAAAAATCAAATCTTAATATATATATATATATATATATATATATATATATATATATATATATATATATATATATATATATATATATATATATATAATGTATTTAAATATATGTACATATACATAAATTCTATTGACAATAAAATGGACAACCAATAATAATAATATATAATAGTAATAAATATATTTATTTAATCACCACAAAATAATAAAATAATAATAAAAATAATTAAATGGTGGTTTGGTGAACCCATACTACTCACCTTTATCCAGGTCCAAAAAAATTGTACAATTATTCTAAAATAATATTTGATAATAAAAAAATACCAATTTTTGTACAAATATTCAAATAATTAAAAAAATGTACATCAATACCTAAAATAATTTAAAAAATATTTGTACACACTCAAAATATGCCTACATGGTTGTCTTTGGTCCATACATGCCTACATGGTCTTGGAATTGGGTTGGGTCCAGTTCGGGCTAAATTGTTACAATCGGGTCATCAAAAAAATCAATATATCTAATTAATAATTAATTAATTCATCGGTGGGGGTTAAGTCGCAACTTAGCATGGTTTTCCTAGTTGTGACACACATATGGCTAGTCCTTCCCTAACATGGCTAATAGACTAGTCAAAGTACATGACTAAACTATCCGTACCAAAATTCCTAGTCGCTATGCATCTCAAAACTTAACCATGACTAGGGCCATATCTATATAAAATATTAGGCTATTATAAATATAATCATATATATACAAAATTGTATTTAAATCTAATTGACTGTATAACATCCCAAAATAAATCCATAATAATTATACTATCATGGCAACCTAACATGGCAACCTACCAGGTGGGGTTGGCTAGGTTAGGGTCCAAATATATTTTCTATTTTAATCGAACTCTAAGAGTCAACCAATAAGTCTCTCGTGCCATTCGCAAATAAATAGCACATGGGAACTGGATTGAGTGGCACCCCTTGGCACGTGTGGCGTAGACTCAAAATGGATTAAAACATATATTGGGTCAAATGGTTTTGATCTATATCGAGTTCCGAACTCACATGGGAAGCTAGGTATGGAATTATGGTAAATAATCTAATTGCCTAAATTTGACTCGAAGTTGTGCGAAGTCAAAAGGATGCTAGGGGACAAATTATGATGGGACATAATATACCAAATTGAAGGTCATCTTGTCTACTACAAAAATTATGAAGGACGTTTCAAGAGATGGGCATGTCTTATGCTCTAAAAATCAAAGACACGAAAAAGTACATATATAATCATAATTAAATATACAATACAACCTAATAATTAGAAAGACGAGTTTGTTCAAGTCCAGAACAAAGAATTGACACGTCGGGTAGCTGCTTTGCACCCTTTCGACCAGAGTCTGGAAGAATCCATGCTAGACAACGGGTGCTTGATTCTTGTGTAGAAAGAGCCAAAGCTTTGAAGAAACAGATCGAAGACCTCAGTACTCAACCTTCAGAATAGAGCGATCCCATTTGTTATCTTTTTTGTTATACCATTCATATGATGTATTTTTTGAATATTTTGAACATCATTATGAAATTAAAATTTTGTGGTTCCATTACTTATTGCATATCTTGTTAAAGATATAAGTAATAGAATAGGAAATATATCCAGAAGTACTGGACGTGACATATTTCTTGGTAGAAAATAACAATATTCATTATATCTGCTCAGAGGTAATGTGGACGTGGCAGAATATAATTCTTGATATATCATTATTTTAAAAGACGACTTTATCAGAGGTAAATATAGACGTGATAAGTCATTTGATGTAGAAAATAGAATTCAGAGGTAATGTAGATACGAACTCATTTTTCTATTGATGATCTTCAAGTCTGCTGGGATTCAAAGATAGGATATCATGTCTAAAAAGACGATATCTGCGATAATATGGATTTATCATAAAGATAAGATATCTTTTAAAATAGCTGGGTTTCAAAGGACAGAATTGATGATTCGGATGGACTCCACTGGGAATTTTGAGTATTTATTATCTATGGTTTTATTTACAAAAAAGTAAATAAAAGCTAATAAATGTAGGTTCGTTCACAAGGAGAACAGAGGTGATAGGATCGATGAATGATCGTACTTTTTCGGTCGTTTTGGTTCCCGAGACGGATAGTAAATGAAGATTCATTCACGAGATGAATAGAGATGAATGAACGGACATGCCTTTTCGAAGAAAGGTCGTTTCGGTTACCGAGACAGACTGTTTGACATTTTCGTCTATAAATATTGCGGAATCTTTGTGGATGCTATCAACACCCAACTTTTTAGTGCAAATGGCTTCCAAAGTTGGGCCCAAGGAGGCTGAGGTTACCCCGACGATCGAAGCTGCTATCGACACTTCTTTTATCGAGCCTCCGCTGCCTACCCAGCCAGAAGTGGGAGAAAGCTCGCTGTTCCTGAACAGAAGTAGGACATTCTTGCCAATCTGTTGGAACCTGGAAGCACTGTCGAAGAAGAAGCTCTGAGGAAAGCCGCGTGTGAATTGTTGGTTTCATCCAACAATAATGTATTCAAGCTTATTGCAAAATTTGTCTTCGTTCAGGAGCCTCTGGTCCTTGTTAATTTTATGTATTTCCTTCTGTTTGAACTATTCCAATAAAAAGGAATTTTATTTACATCTTGATTCTCCATGTTAATAACTCTTTGTCTTCAAACATGATATTTCTTGAGAAATTTGCCATTGATAGGCAAAATGGCAACTACGTCTTGCCGATAGACGCGGTATTACATTGAGTTGTCACTTTCTCGTCAGAGGAGAAAGTCATCCCCAACAAAGTTAACATTTTATTTGCAAAAACAAAAGAAAAAAATTGATTTCTACAAACTGAGAAAAAGTATGAAGAGTACGATTGATTTCTTGAGAAGTACAACTATAGGAATATGATCAGAAGAGGATCACTTTAACCCTTAGACGATGTGATATCGAAGACACGAGCCTCTGGAGGATGCAACAACACTTTTGCAGGAGATAATAATCCTTGGTGATCCCTGAGAACTGATTTGAAACTATATTTATAGAGTTCTGGAAATAACTGTTTAGCAGTTATTCTGGGTTGCGCTAGCTTTCAGTTGTGCACCTGTTCGTTTGTACGAGAGGTTGTACTAACTGCTATGGATGCGCGACATCATTTGAATGAGATGCGCGTGGTTGTGGGTAATATAGTGGGTACGTTCTGCGAAGTTGCTGGCTTGCGCACAATGTCACCCTGTTCTGGATACTATTTGATCACCCTGCACTAGCTACATCAGGTTGCACGGGGGCACAATGTAGCAACTTGCTCGAGCGGTTACACTATCTGCTGTGGATGCGTGGCATCGTTTGAGTGAGATGCGCGTGGTCGTGGGCAGCATAGTGGGCACGTTCTGTGAAGCTGGTGGCTTGGACACCACGTCACCCAGTTATAGACACTATTCGATCACCTTGTGTGAGCTACATCAGGTTGCACGGTGGCACAATATAGCAACTTGTGCTTGAGTACAACCTCGCACACTCTGACACATTGCACAAACTGCTAGCTGACCAAATCTTCTCAAGCGCAGTACTGCGAGTTTCGAACGTATTTTCCTTGATATATGTGTTGTCAGCTGTCCGGTAATGATGATGCTGTTATAGTTTTTCGAGGAGGCTTCCATATAGCTTCTGCGCAACCTGAGGTTGGCGTAACCTGAGATGAGCGCAACTTAATGTAGCGCAACTTAATATAGGCGCAACCTGATATGGCATAACCTATTGATACGATGCATCATACTTAAATTTTAGCCTCTATAGTGGCAGACATAGCTCTGTAATTTGTCACTAAAAGAACATGCAACAACAATTTATTTCTTGCTTCACCATGAAATCAATGAATCACCAAGAAATAGTCAAAATATTGTAACAGACTTCTGGTGATCGAATATTCTGCAAAATCTAAATTAAAAAATATTTAAAGATATAGAGTATATGTAGAAGAGGTGAATAATAAGCGCATAATGGAGCCCTGAAGATATCGGAGAATCCAGAGTAAGGCACCATAGTGAGCTGATCGATGCACGCAGACGGATTGGCTAACAACATTAACTAAATGAGAAATACCTGGCCTAGTTAAATAGAGATACACAAGTTCACCCACTAGCCATATGTAGCGAGCACGATCTGGGGGAGAGTCACAAACTATGGAACAACGCTTCCGATGAAGCTCCAATAGAGTATCAACAACCCGACTATCCGATATACCTGCAGACGAATTAAATAATTTCTAAAGTATATTTCTATTGAGAAACGGTTATACCGCTGTCACATTGTGCAAACTCGAGTCCAAGGAACTAGTGAAACTAGCCATGGTCTTTCATTTGAAACTGATGATGAAGGCATCTCTGAGTAGTTACATTCCATACGGAATCATCGTTAGTCAAAATTATCTCATCCATATAGAGTAAAAGAAGAAATCGCCACTGTAGTGACGATCACACAAAGAGAGGATGATCCTAAGAACATTGTTGAAACCTGTCTCATGAATAGCACTCTAAAAACACTCAAGCCATGTCAAAAAGCTTACTCTAGACCATAGATAGCACAACCGAGGTAATAAACATGTCTCGGTAGATTCAAAAGACTGGAAGGGGCTAAACAGAAATAATCTCGGATAAAGAACAATAAAGAAAGGCATTCTTCACATCCATCTGATAGAGTGGCCATAGATGAACAACAACAATTAGTAATATATAATTGTGTTCTCTGAGCAACATGGAAAGAATGTCTCATCATAGTCAATGCCATGCTCCCACGTAAAATCCCGAGAAACAAGGCGAGCCTTGTGTCGCTTAATCGATCTTTTAGGTTAATACTTGTCCTTGAAGACCTACTTGTAACCAGCAGGCTGGACCACATTTGGGAGTGGGATGACATCCCAAGTACATTTTTGTCAAAGTACTCGAAACACCTCTGCCAATCTCCTTCCACTCAGGATATTGAATAACCTCTTATGTAACATCCCAGTACCAAAATATGTAGGATTAGGAGACCATATACATGCCAGCTACATATTGAAAGGACTTTCGTCTAGTTCGAGTACGTATAAGCTATATAGTAACGACCAACTATCTATACTAATCAATAATATCTCTATCTCAATCTACAGTAAAGAGAATATAAAAATGAATAAGATATAACATAGTGTGCACTCTATGCTACATTTGTTCGAATAGACTCGAAAGAATAACTTGAGTCTACAATACTAGGCTAACACGCATAATGTAATTAAACAGATATGAATATGTAACCGCAAGAGATACCTGAAACAGTAAATAACAACCATAATGATCAGCAACCAACACCGTTCAGTCGAATATCTGGAGAGATTACTAGGTACACAGGGGACTAGCAAGGTACCTAATATACATGCCAAGGTACATATGTAAAAATATGATCTAAGGCAATCTACTATATCCGCCCAAGTGTTATACAAGTGAGAAACTCTCATAGAATACCAGACCTCTCCAATAAGGCTCGTAAGCACCTCAATAGGATATTGTCCCCAATACCGTGTCTTGGGACCAAGGACAATCAATTCTAACAGTGATAATCCTCTACTCTTCTACAGAGCAAAATGGTCACCAAACAACATGCCACACGACAATAGGCCTAATATCTTAGTCATGTTCTTCCTAACCCTTTGTCTAGAATCTAGCAATGTCAAGCCTGTAAAGTCAACTCGATAACAATAGCAATAATGATGAACAAGAATGCTAGTACGAGGTCAATACCATGAATAATCATGTAAACCTCGCACATGAATGTGTCGATGTCCTGTGGTCAATCGTGTCAATAGACACGTCAATATGCATGCAATGCCCAACGTCAATACTCGAAGTCATCATCATGACATCAGTACTCATCTACAAAATGGACATTAAGTATCGACAATCTTACATCATGCAATACTGATCAAAATAAACAACAAGAAATAAAAAGAAAACAATCTAAACCATGACATGGTACACTTGTCTTTAACTATTGTTTGAGAGTAGGCCAGACCAACTCCAGTGTCCTCGTTACTCCTTCCAAGATCACCTATAAAAAATATACTGTTATTAATATTCTATATCATCTTACCATATATAGATTACATTAGCATCTACGTCTACTAGTCGCCATAACGTTGATACAACACTATTTAACATATAAGTACCATCTTCTCTCATAAATTAATTTATAACTTTACTAAAATAATAAATTTAAATTCTAGAAATTATTTATAAATACCTATATATTACCAAAATTTTATTTTCAATGGTGAAACTCTTCTACAATAGGTCCTATGTCAATACGACACATTGATACCACAATTCGATCTACTAATTTATCCCCGAAATAGTAATTAGTTAAAAATATTAAATTATGTAAAAATTCTAGAAGTTAGTTAAAATAGTTTTTATAACATAAACTTTAGACAACAAATAGATTAATAGAGTTTTATGAAGTATTGGAACTTTTGGACACAAAGAACATAGGATTTTTCGGAGTTCATTGTTATAGCAAGTGTCATGAATTTTAAAAATAACAGACGAACTCAAAACCTAACAAATAGATATGTGCTGGAAAGCCCTCAATGTATAGTTTTTGAATAAAAATACAAGAGGAATAAAAACTAACATTAGGGAGGAAAAAAATTGCTCGTAATATAACTCGTCAGTTCTGGACACATTTTCGTAGAATCGACGCCACGTGCAAACCACATTGAACTGTGGGATCCAGCAATCATAGATTGAAGTAGACACATAGATGTAACTTATAGTTTTATTTTTAGGTAAATTGGATGAGAAAAAGTAGATGAAATATCATCTAGAATTAGACTAACCTGTCGTGATTAATTAAGCACAAATTCGATCAACTTTGGGTGCCTTCCGCGCCTCGTATCGACCAAATTAGGGGCTGAGACTCTGTAACGCCCCAGTCCCAAAATACGTAGGACCAAGTACGTAGACATGCCAGCTGTAAACATACGAAATACATGGACCTGGTATGTATACATAAGCTGTAAATGTAGTAATCCAAGACAACTAAATCTCATCCACAATGAAAGGAATAATAATAATATAGAAATCAACTTGAATATTTATGATACAATCGTTGGACGGAGACAAAGTCCACTACCAACTAATTTAAATAGAGAAAAAATATACAAAGAAAATAATTGGTCGAGCGAAGCAATGACAAGTCCAAAAGCAGTCATCACGAAGGAAAGAATGGCCTTAGTTAGAGCACCTGCAAGAAATCACGAAAACACACACCTGGAGAGATCACTAGGTCCTCAGAGGGATATAACAAGACACATAATATCATGCCGATAAACTGAATAATAAGCTCAACAGAAAAGTATGCATGAGTAAAGGTTCCTAACCATTCTATGTGATATGCACTGTGAGGACAACGTTCTACACAGGGGATATAACGGATTCACGCAAGCAAGTAATAGAGAGTGGCCGTCAAGTAGCGCTCATCCGAGACACTATCGGCCTGGGCAGAAGGTAGTGCTCATAAGAGTCACCCACGACCCAAAATATGTGTAAAAATAAATGTAGCCCCTACGCTAATAACTGTCCCCTCCCCCCAATGATACTATACATGCGTCGTCTCTACGACACTGTTTAATCCTTAATAACTGCCAAGTCTTTTACACAATCTATTAGTAGTTATATCCTAACGCACGGCTTGTAAGCACCAATGATCAGTCAGCACGCAAGTCCGCGTCTATATGCGACTCACAACTCACACACAATTCGTGGCACATCGTGACAGTTTATGGGATGCACTAATCATACGGTGGTCCCTTAACTCTAAGCCAATTGCATAAAGTATAATAATTTGCATCTATATATAGTTTTGAAAGAACAACATAAAGAAAAAGTATGCATGATATTGAGCAAGAAATTTAAACAGTAAAGGCTGTCACGCCCCGATTCCGTAGAATCGATAGTCGTCCCCCGGGCGTGATGCCGTGCGAACCTAAGTTACGATCGCACAAGGCATAGTCATAAGATTATCCGAAACACAATATCAAGTTAGAGTACGCAGAGAAATTGAATAACACATTTGAATAGAAATAGACTTTTTTATTGATGATAATAAAACTTTACATAGACTCCTTTACAATCATTGTCGCGCGGGCTACAACATGACTCGACTTACAAAATGAACGCCGATGAGATAGTCGTTCCATACATTACATCCCTTTTTTACAAGCAAAAACCATTTCACATTTCCACCTGCTATCGAGGCGAGTCGAGTCGTCATCTTCTTTTGGACTGAGTGCGGGTCTTCTTCAAAAGGAATCCAGAAACAAGCCTTTACACGCGGACGAGGCTTCAAAAGAGTTCACTTCGCCTTGAGCTTTTAGGTGGCACGCCCTTCGTGGTTCGGGGTACCTGTGTGGAGAGCGAGGATCAGTACATTACACTTTGTACTGGTACATTGCTATTTAAGTTCCAAGCTCTCATTTGGTTGAAGAGTTTATATGACTTAAAGTATGAATATTTCTAACCATCCTAATGAATTGCAAACAAGCATATGACAAGCATAATGAAATTTATGTTGATACTTACCCACGGCGGCCCGCGACGCGCCTTGTGAAACTTACCATGCTTTTCCCTGTCAATTGTTATCATTTTCATGCCAAGTATAATATTTCGTGTAATTGGTCGCTGGCAAAACAAGCCATCCTGGACTCGATAGCTTTTGTTAATCGGGGCCCTTGCAGCGCGAGTAGCGAGCCTCGCTGCAAGTCCCCGCTTAACCCGTGCCATCATCCAGCACAGCTATACACCGTGTTTCCATTCTCGGTCGAAACGGTCCCATGGCATTGGGTTGCCGTTACGGGGAAACTCTACCTTGTCGACAAGTTGTCCATGACCGTACAAAAACCATTTTTCTTCTTTTAGTTATTAAGACATAGCCTATATTCTCTTTAAAAACTCAATCATTTTACCGTGCCCGTGCCCATGCATTCATTCTTTCATCCGCAACAATACTATCAATTTTCCTAAGAAGGGGTCAAGAAGAGAAGGGTCAGCCACTCACCTTGAGTTTACTTCGGCGAGAGAACTTGTTGGTCACACTAGACGTCGCCTACGCGATCATCTGAAATCGCACAAGCAACCGATTAGATTACTGCATTATTCAAGGAGTTCGATAGGAAATGCGAGTTCAAAATGCAAGCCATAAAAACCATCAAAAACATTCACAAAAACGCATTCAAAAAACAAAGCCAAAACCAACGCAAGCGGCGTGAAAAGCAGAGCAACGGGAGGTCTCTCCCGACTCAGCCGCAGAGTCAATCCTCGAGGCGCAACCCGCTGAATATGGGACTTGGTTCCGAAGAAGACATTCCATAACGAGGAATGGATCTTAATTCAACCGTTCCCGTTTGATCGACTCGGTCGATCCCGACCTATCGGTCCTGACCGAATCGATAGCGACAGTGTTCCTTTCTTGCGCACCCCATGGATAAGTACGGGGTACGATGTAGGGACGGGGCACTACACCATAACCAACTAAGAAAAAGTTTTGTCCTCGAAACTTAAAATAGAACCTACCTCTATGAGAACAATGAAGGGAACTTTTCCTTCATTTCTGACTCAAGCTCCCACGTCGACTCTTCGACCGAGTAGTTCCTCCAGAGGACGCGGACGAGGGGAATAGCACGGTTGCGGAGAAGTTTATCCTTGCGCTCCAAGATTTGCACCGTTACATCAAAAGAGTTCCTCCAGAGGTTCCTCCAGAGGCTTCAAAAGAGTTCACTCCGCCTTCAGGTCCAGCTTACCCAAATCCACAACATGGCTCAGATCATGCACGTACTTCCGCAATTGCGATACGTGGAAGATTTTATATAACTCTGACAACGCAGGCAGCAAGGCGATTTGGTAAGCCACCGGGGCGACTCGTTTCAATATTTCGAACGGGCCAACAAATCTTGGGCTCAATTTCCCCTTCGCACCGAACTTGGAAACTCCACGCATAGGCATCACCTTCAGGAATACATGGTCGCCTTCCGAGAACTCGAGAGGGCATCGGTACGTGTCGACATAGCTTTTCTGTCGGCTTTGTGCTATCTTCAATCTTTCTCGTATTAACTTGACCTTCTGTACAGTCTGCTCCACCAGCTCCGGACCAAGTATCTGCCGTTCCCCGATTTTATTCCAGCAAATGGGCGATCTACACTTCCGGCGGTACAAAGCTTTATACGGCACCATTTGGATGCTGGACTGATAGCTGTTGTTGTATGCAAACTCAGCCAGCGGTAGATGGACGTCCCAACTTGACTTCAAGTCGATCGCACAGAGTCGTAGCATGTCTTCGAGAATTTGGTTCACCCGCTCTGTTTGGCCGTCAGTCTGAGGATGATAAGCTGAGCTGAACTTCAACTTAGTTCCCAGTGCTGAATGAAGACTACTACAGAAGTGTGCTATGAACCGTCCATCCCGATCAGAGACGATAGAAACTGGGACCCCGTGTAGCCGAACTATTTCATCAAGGTATATCTGAGCAAGGTGGTCGACGCTCCAAGTAACTTTGATGGCGATAAAGTACGATGACTTGGTTAGTCGATCGACGATGACCCAGACGGCGTCATTTTCCCGCGGCGTCCTCGGCAAGCCAACAACGAAGTCCATAGTGATGTGATCCCACTTCCACTCTGGAATGGCGAGGTTCTGCATCTTCCTGCCCGGTCGCTGGTGCTCGGCTTTGACTTACTGACAGGCCATACATTTGGACACAAAGAGCGCTACTTCTCTCTTCATGCCGTGCCACCAAAAGACAATGCGGAGGTCCTTATACATCTTGGTGCTGCCATGATGCAAGGAATATTTTGCATAGTGCACCTCCGTCATTATCTCCTTTCTAATTTCTATGTCGTTCGGTACGCATAGCCGTCCCTTCACGCCAACACTCCTGACTCGTCCTCTGCAAAGTCAGACGCTTTCTCTGTCGATATCAGCTTCCGTATCTTCTCCAGGTAGGGGTCGTCCTTCTGTGCAGACTTGATCCTCTCCAGTAGGCTCGGTTCCACCCGCAGTTGCGCTAGTTTCATGTCTCTGAAATGAACTCGGAGTTTAATGCCCATTCCTTCCAAGTCATGCAGCAGTCGATCGTTGATGCATAACGAAGCTAAGTACTTTTGGCTCAGTGCATCCGCTACCACATTTCTCTTGCCCAGCGTGTAGTCGATCGATAAGTCATAGTCTTTGATTAGTTCGAGCCATCGCCTCTGTCGCAAATTCAGTTCTTTTTGGGTGAAGAGATACTTGAGGCTTTTATGGTCCGTATAAATCCTGCACGCCATAGAGATAGTGATGCCACATCTTCAACGCAAACACAATTGCCGCCAATTCTAGGTCATACGTGGGGTAGTTCTTCTCGTGCGGCTTCAACTGCCGGGAAGCAAAAGATATCACCTTATCCCGCTGCATGAGCACACACCCCAAGCCCTAGCTAGAAGCATCGCTGAAGATTTGAAATCCCTCTGTTCCTTCAGGAAGAGCAAGTATCGGGGCCGAAACGAGCCGTTGTTTGAGCTCCTGGAAGGAAGCTTCACAGTCGTCTGACCACTTGAATGCGACTCCTTTCTGGGTGAGGCGAGTCAACGGCGATGCGATCTTTGCGAAGTCCTTCACGAAGCGTCGGCAGTATCCCGCCAAGCCTAGGAAGCTTTGAATTTCGTTAACTGATGCGGGCCGTTTCCAATCAGCAACTGCCTCGACTTTCTTCGAATCGACTGCGATGCCCGCGGCGGAGATAACGTGCCCAAGGAATGAGATACTGTTCAGCCAGAACTCGCACTTGCTTATCTTCGCGTACAACTGATTCTCTCGAAGGGTTTAGAGTATCGTCCGCAGATGCTCTGCATGTTGCGCTCGATCCTTCGAGTAGACGAGGATGTCGTCGATGAAGACTACTACGAACTTGTCAACGAACGGACGGAACACCCGATTCATTAGATCCATGAAGACGGCAGGGGCGTTTGTCAGACCGAACGGCATTACCAAGAACTCGTAGTGGCCGTAACGAATGCAGAAGGCAGACTTCGGCACGTCGTCTGGCTTGACTTTGAGTTGGTGGTAACCTGATCGTAGATTAATCTTCGAAAATATCGTTGCATCTTGGAGCTGGTCGAACAAGTCGTCGATGCGGGGTAGGGGTATTTGTTTCGGACGATGGCTTTATTCAATTTCCGATAGTCGATACAGAGTCGCATCGATCCATTCTTCTTCTTCACGAACAACACGGGCGCACCCCACGGCGAGACACTCGGACAGATAAACCCTCTGTCGAGCAATTCCTAAAGTTATGCCTTCAATTCTTTTAATTCTGCAGGGTCCATTCTGTACGGAGGCTTCGAGATCGGCCGGGTGTCGGGGAATGTGTCGATGGTGAACTCTATTTCTCGATCGGATGGCATGCCGGATAGCTCGTCCGGGAACACGTCTGGGAATTCTGCCACAACGTCGGTCTGACCCGCGTTTGCACCATCCTGTCACATGTCTCGAACGGAAGCTAGATAGCCTTTGCACCCGGAATGTAGTATCCGTCGAGCAGATATTACGGAGATCACCATGCAGGTCGACGATGCCTCACCACACGAGTAGCAGAATTCAGGCACTCCAGGCATACGGAACGTGACCTTTCTTTCAGCACAGTCTATGGTTGCGTTGTACGGCCCGAGCCAATCCATTCTCAGAATGATGTCAAAGTCCTTCATATCTAGAATTATCACATCCAGACCGATCTTTTGACCGCCGATACAGATAATCCCGCTGGCGTAAGCTAAGTTTGTGAGAATTGGTGTGCCCGAAGGCGTGCTTACGCCAAGGTCGAGATCTAATGATATTACAGGAAATTTGTGCTCGACGGCAAAGTCCGTCGATATAAAACTATGTCAAGCGCCTGAATCAAATAACACACGAGCAGGCACATTATTGAATTTTAGTATACATGACACTACTGTATCTGATGCCAGCGCTTCGTCTCGAGTCATGGCGTAGACGCGGCCCTGAGTGTTGGGGCGACGATCTTGGCCATTTTGTGGTACAGGTTGAGTGGACGGAGGAGGTCGGGGCGCCTGTCCTCGATTCACTTGGCGATATTGTTGTGGTGGTACGTTGGGATGACTTGGTTTTCGGGCCATGCAGTTTCGATATCGGTGGCCCCTTTCTTCACAATTGAAACATACTCTGTCGAAGACGAAGCAGTCGTTGGCATCGTGTTCGAGACTGTTGCACTTGGTGCATCGAGGTAACGGGTTCATTCCTTGGTAGCCGCCGTTGTTTGGACGCTTTGACGCGTGATTGTTGCCTCCCGTATAGCTAGGACGTTTGTGATTGGAGTGGCGCACAACGTCGTCACCACCGGAAGGATGCAGGTTCTCAAGGTGGAGGGCGTAATTCAGAGCCTTGCCTACGGTCTTGTACTTTGGGACCCCGACATGCGTACTGATAGAGTGTCGCAGACCCACTTCGAACCGTCGCACACGGCACTCTTCAGTAGGCAGAAACTGGCCAGCAAACTTAGACAACTTGTTGAATTCTGCGGCGTACTGTTCCACTGTCCTGCTCCCTTGCTTCAACTGCATGAATTCATTCTCCTTCGCTTGAAGAACGGCTGACGAAAGGTACTGGACTTCGAAACCTTTGCAGAACGTGGCCCAAGAGATCGGCACGGTGGTGTTGTCTGGTCGGATCGCTCGCTTGCGTACAGCCCGCCAGTCGTGCGCATTCAACCGTAGTTAAAGTTGTGCGCAGGCGACTTGCTTCGATTCTTCAATGCCAAGAAGCTCGAAGTGATCTTCCAGCTCTTCCAACCAGTCGATCGCCATGGAAGGGCCTTCGGTACCGCTGAAGGAAGGGCGGTACGCCTTTTTGAATTCTGACACTTCAAAGTTGTACTTTTTGGTGTCGCTGGTTGACGCTTGGTCTCCTCCGTATCGACTTCAATGGGTTCGATCGTCGGCACGGTGGCAGCAGGTGTGGTGACGGTGGGCGCAGTCGCAGAATTTCCATTGGCCGCCATTGTCTGGACGATCTGCTGCAGGGTATCTAACTGCTTTTGTTGAAGTTTGGCATGTGCGTCAAAGCGAGCTTCGAACTGGGCCTGTCGTTCCTCTACCTGTTGATGCCGGTTCTCGGACTGGTTTCGCTGCACCTCCATCATGCATAGCATCCTTTCGATGGTAGCGTTAGAAGGTCCGGCCCACGGACGATGTGAACTACTAGAGCCACTTGAAACGCTCTGTTCTTGCTCGGCCGTGGGTTCTATCACTTCTGTGATATGAAGGCAAAACATCAGTCATAAATTATTACGGACTCATTGTATGTAACAACTTATCTCATCGATACGTGGTCAAAGCTTTGGAACTCTAGACACGAGGCCAAAGGATGTAAAGCCGTGCTCTGATACCATTATGTCACGCCTCGATTCCGTAGAATCGATAGTCGTCCCCCGGGCGTGATGCCGTGCGAACCTAAGTTGCGATCGCACAAGGCATAGTCATAAGGTTATCCGAAACACAACATCAAGTTAGAGTACGCAGAGAAATTGAATGAAACATTTGAATAGAAATAGACTTTTTCATTGATGATAATAAAACTTTATATAGACTCCTTTACAATCATTGTCGTGCGGGCTACAACATGACTCGACTTACAAAATAAACGCCGATGAGATAGTCGTTCCATACATTACATCCCCTTTTTACAAGCAAACACCATTTCACATTTCTACCTGTTATCGAGGCGAGTCGAGTCGTCATCTTCTTTTGGACTGAGTACGGGTCTTCTTCAAAAGGAATCCAGAAACAAGCCTTTACACGCGGACGAGGCTTCAAAAGAGTTCACTTCGCCTTGAGCTTTTAGGTGGCACGCCCTTTGTGGTTCGGGGTACCTGCGTGGAGAGCGAGGATCAGTACATTACACTTTGTACTGGTGCGTGGCTATTTAAGTTCCAAGCTCTCATTTGGTTGAAGAGTTTATATGACTTAAAGTATGAATGTTTCTAACCATCCTAATGAATTGTAAACAAGCATATGACAAGCATAATGAAATTTACGTTAATACTTACCCACGGCGGCCCGCGTCCGCCTTGGGAAACTTACCATGCTCTTTCCTGTCAATTGTTATCATTTTCATGCCAAGTATATATTTCGTGTGATTGGTCACTAGCAAAACAAGCCATCCTGGACTCGATAGCTTTCTTAATCGGGGCCCTTACAGCGCGAGTAGCGAGCCCCGCTGCAAGTCCCCGCTTAACCCGTGCCATCATCCAGCACAGCTATACACCGTGTTTCCATTCTCGGCCGAAACGGTCCCATGGCCTTGGGTTGCCGTTACGGGAAAACTCTACCTTGTCGACAAGTTGTCCATGACCGTGCAAAAACCATTTTTTTTTTTAGTTATTAAGACATAGCCTAAATTCTCTTTAAAAACTCAATTATTTTACCGTGCCCGTGCCCATGCATTCATTCTTTCATCCGCAACAACACTATCGATTTGCCTAAGAAGGGGTCAAGACGAGAAGGGTCAGCCACTCACCCAGAGTTTACTTCGGCGAGAGAACTTGTTGGTCGCTCTAGACGTCACCTACGCGATCACCTGAAATCGCACAAGCAACCAATTAGAACACTGCATTATTCAAGGAGTTCGATAGGAAATGCGAGTTCGAAATGCAAGCCATGAAAACCATCGAAAACATTCACGAAAACGTATTCAGCAAACAAAGCCAAAACCAACGC
>JANAVB010039340.1:0-62091 GCA_029216955.1 Iris pallida | reverse complement strand
CATCATTCTACTGAACATGTAAGAACCTATATCCATCCTTTTTTTTTTCTTCCCATATAATAAAGAAATTTTACTCTCTCGGGATGGATGGAAAACTCATGTCCAGTAGGGTTGAGTGTTTGAGATACAGGCATGCAACAATTTATACAAAGTTTTTAATTGATCTTTGTATACTTTTGAGGGGTCTTGGCACCCATTGATACACCTGTTATCTCATGAATTGCATCCCTCGCGGAAACATTATCAATATCTTTCATATCAAACTCAGGAACTAGATCAAATCCATAAAATTCGTTGATGACAACAGCATTTACCCTAATCAATTTTTCTCTCAGAAATACCAGTTGTTGATCCTCTTCTTTTTCTTTAATTTCAGCTGAAAGATTTGAGTAAAATTCTCTTACTAATGTTTGAAAATTTTCTCAAGACATGATTTGTTCTGTTTCTCCAATTGATAGAATTTTAATATATCCAGGAAAGCTTCGTCTTCGACATCATCTATCTTAATTGATCTTTCAGGCATAACAACCTTTTTTTGAAATATTTATTGTAATCTTCTTAGATTTAGAGTCTTTAAAATTTTTTACCTCCTGTCCATCCTGTGACTTATTTGATGATTGCTCTTCCTCTTCATTTTCCTCTCTCTGATGAGGATTCAAAATTCTCAGTAGTACGTTGATGACTCTGTATCCGTTGCCACCTTAGCCTTTGCTCGTGTACGCCTTCGGTCTTCATAAGTTGAGTCTTCCGACGACTCTGTATCGAAGATAGATTTTCCGATCTTTGTCGAACAATGAGTTTTTTTTAACCTTTTTTGCAGGTGGCTTGGCTGCCGCCGCCGCTTTCGTCGTCGCTGCCGGCGCCGCTGCTTCCGTCTCTGCCCTTTCGGCCTCTGCCCTAGCGACCATAATCTTGGCTTTCGCCGCCCTTGCAAGTTCTGCCCTTCGGGCCTGTATCGCATTCCTTTGTGGATTCTTCCACTTCGGAGACGGTCGTTGTTTCTTCGGCAGCATTTTGATAAGAAGAGGGTTTGGGGAGGGTTTGAGAGAAGAAGAGGGAAAATTCGATCGTCTTATATGACCTTGGAAAGTAGAAAAAATTAGAATAGTTTTGAGTCTTAAATTAAAATTTAAAAACTACTTTCCAAAATTAAATATATTACTATTATTACAAGCATATATCCACGTGAAATTACTACATAAACCTTTGGGATTCTGAGACCCTAATTTTAAAAACTACTTTCCAAAATTAAATTTATTACTATTATTACTAGTATATCCCGTGAAATCACTACATAAACTTAAAGCATGCGAAGTTTTAAACGTGTTCCGTATAAATTATTGAAAAATTTGGCACAAAAAACGTGATGGAAACATGTGTAATTAACAAATTTGACAACATATTTAAGAATGTGAAGTTTCTAATCTCAATATTTCTATTTTTTGAATATTTGATTGAATTTTTGAACGTATTTTTTTTGCATTGAGCCGATCTATACTCGTATTTTTGCCATCCCGAATTTTTCCTGTTTGACGACTTGGTAACAAGACTATGTACTTGAAAAGAGTAAAATTAAAACACTCAAAGTTGTCCTCTAGTTTACTTTGTAATCATATTTTAGATGGATTTGACGACAAGAACTTGACGCTGGCAGCATAATCAATTCTATGACGTAACAAGTCATTGATGGGGGTATCATTGCTGATATATGGATTTGACGTAACAAAATTTGTTAATTGAAAATAGATAGAATAGTTAGTCGCTTGCAGCCGAAACGAATTGAGTTAACAAATATTATATTGCATTAATTTCAGCTTCTTCGTCGGAACATTCTCCGACGAAGGATACAAGGAGGAAAAAAATATAAAAAACTAAAAAAAAAAAAAGAGGTTACGTAGACCCCTCACTAGCCTCGCGAAAGATCTCCGTAAAGTCCTGCAGGGCGCACACCCGCCCTATGCACAGGCGGCGAAACCCTTCCTATTCTTCAGAGAATCCCGTTCCTCCGGATGATCGACAACAGGTCAAAGTTGGACGCCGGATCAAGAGGTCCAACGATGACCTCCAGTGACAACCCGCAGGAGGTCAGAAAGTTCGCAGCCTCTGCCAGCCAGTCATGGGCCGGAGGCGGCGCAGAGTGCTCCATGCAGAGAGACTAGACGACGACGGAAAGAAGACTCTGGCCATGGTTTCCAACCAGATGATCTTTTTGGAGCCATGTTAAATGTGCAATCTACTCAAATGAATGGGGATCCCTAGTATATATATCACGTTCCTACCGACTCTTCTTATTGCTTATTGGAAGTTGGGGATATTCAATTCTTATTCCTTATTGGAATTGGGGATATTCAATTTCTTATTCCTTATTGGAAGTTGGGGATATTCAATGACCTCCATTGACTCTTCTTGTATAAATGTCTATCGATCACCATTAATTATGGTGAATGGCACTGACACCCTAAATATGAGCGAAATTTGCACCGCCAAAATTCATCTTGAAGAAGGTAAATTGCCATCACTGTGTGGGAAAATATCAAAATCTCTTGGATATGATACACTGAGATGTTGTATTAATGTTAAGATACTGATATCATATCTTCCACTATATAATGAGGTTTCAAAACAGGCTCAAAAGTGAGCCGTCTTAGCCGTCATTATATCACAGTCCATTTTATTTTAAAAAAATTAATTATGTAAAAAATTGTTGAAAGAAGTAAAATTTTGTCAAAATGGAGAATCGAACTCAACCAAACTAAAAATACCTTGCACCTTAACAAAATGAGTTAGAAGCATATTAACTATAATTGGATAAAATTATTATACGTTTTTATACGTGCTAAGCACATACATTTACTAGTAAATATGAAAATAGAAAGAAATGCATGCATGCTTGCTATGTCAAAAGAACCATTCACCACATGACTAATTGATGAGATCTAAATCACTATACATCTCGTATCCACGTTCCCCTGGAATTACATCATCAAAGGGTCGTTTAAACGTCTGTATTAAATCACAAATTTTTCTGAGGTCATCGTGTGAAGTGCACGTTGAAGCACCCACGTATGTCGAGCACGCGAAGACCCTTGCAGTTGCATATGATAGATCGCGGCGTGTCTCCATTGAACATGCCTGATCCCATCTCTAGGTGCTCGAGACGTGGCATTGAATCAGCCACGGCCTTTGCCTCTCGTTCGACGTGTTCAGCACGAATCTGTTCCTGACCATGAAATATGGAGGAGGCATGTTCCTCCTCAGCTTGACGAGACGGTGGCAATACTTGCCGGTGGAAATATTCCAGTCGACGTGATATAGAGGCAGTAGCTAATATCGAGTTCTTCCAGCACCGGGAGAAACTTCAAGTGTCTCATGAAAGTTTCATCACTCACGTCGCACTTCAGAATGCGCAGCACCCTTAGAAATTTCCCACTGTATTATAAAAAGGGGAAAACATCAATAGAAATTAACAAAGTATACCTAAAATTTTGTAATAGAAAAAATATTAGAATAAGACAAAATAAAATTTTGCACAGGCCTTAAACATGCAAAAGGGAAGGCTGTTTCGTCGAGCTTGTACGCGGAGAAGGACAGTAGATATCCCTCACTGCGAGCCACGAGCTTCTTAACAGTCAAACTAATCTTAGCGGTTTGCTGGGTCCTCCGGCACCACTGTTCCAAGTCTACGTTGGACCAATAGTCTAAGGGACCGTTGAGCGCCTTCCACCAGGAAAAAACTGGGGCCACGTTGCACATTACCTCGTCCGTCGTTATCCCACAGTACCAGTATCACCGAGTGAATCTTCGTAGGGATGACGGCCCATCTGCTGCAGTTGATCTTGCTCTTGCTCCTCTCCATTGCGACTCTTCTTCTTCTCTTCTTTGTTTCTCTCTAGTCGGATGGGTTCCTTTCTTGGAAAATGCTACTTAACCCGCTCATTCCGGGGGTGTAACCCGCTCGTGGGGGGGAGGGGGGGTTTGACCGAACAAGGAAAAGACTATTTGGAAATAACGGTAATGCCACTGTATTAATATTAGTTTCAATTATATTGTAAATTTTAAATTAACAGAAATGCCATTGTAGATTTAATATTAATGCTAGTTCCAATAATACTGTAGATTGTAAATAAAAATAATGGAATTTTAACTTAACTACTTTTAAGTTGTGAATTTAAATCTAAGTTTAAATGTTAAATCAAAAACTAATTTAAATTTTAGTATTAATATTAGTTTCAATAATATTTTAAATTTTAAATTAACAGAAACGCCACTATATTAGAAACCTAGCTTGTCACGCCCCGCGCTCGTAGGAACGATCGTCCTCGCTAAGGTGTGATGCCGCGTGAGCCTAGATTGCGTTCACGCAAGACAGGTCCATAACGGCCGATTACAGGCTAAGCGGCGGGGTCGTCGTACAGAAGTCCCAAGCAGAAATATTGAATAACAACAACGAAAAATTAAATGCAAACACAAGTCATTCAAAATGCTCTTTATTAGTAGAAACAAAGGTTACAATTGTGGCACGATGCCAAGATTACAATCACTCAAGCTCGCTCTTCTCACATTATAAGTCACTCCTCTCTCTCTCATCTCCAATACAATTTGAGTAGACCAACGGAAGCTTCGGATAGGCGATGTCCATACATTATGTCTCGTATAAGTCCAGTCTTCATTGCGCCCACGCGCCTCGAAATGTCAAGGAACTCCACGCCTCGACGTATCCAAGCGAGCTCCGCCCCGAGCAAGCAGGTACCTATCACCTGCACATGAAACTGGTGGGGTGTCAGTACTCAACTGTACTGGTGGAGTAAGCTCCTCACCCACCCATGCAAAACCAACGCGTTACTTTACTTTTGTGCAACATAGTCCCCCTTATGATTGCCTTTCTAGTCTTGTCTTAGGATCAATTTTAATATTAAGACGTAGATATCTTGTTCTATTTGTGTCTAGACCGTTCGGCGGGCTAACGCACCGATAACTTCCTTATCTTTGCCTCTAGACTATTCTCATGTTTGCAACGTCAACTTATCGACTTGTAACATAGAAAAACTGATCGTCGTCATGCGATAGAGTTTCTGCTCCCCCATGCCACTGATCTTCGATTCCCCAAGCTGCTTTGCATCTTTCTTCGTCTCTAGCTCCTCGACCGTTATGTCGACGCTATCTGCCATGCGTAGCACCTCTTGCACTAATGGGGTCAGCCTCACCGCAAGTCTCGACTGCCTGTCCCCGACTTCTGTCTTCTACCGAAAAGTGTTAACGTTCCGACGAGCTTCTTCATCCTTGGCCGTCGATGACCCATAGCTTCCCCGAAACTATGTGAATGATGATGCTCCCACCTCAGATTGAGTTTACGGCAATGGCTTCGAACTGCTGAAACCGATGTCGCACCGTAAAATCGTAGAGCAACCCCCACCTGGAGACCGACCAGCTGTCATGGGACCGACAGACTGACCCTCAATCTTTGAATCACCACCATCCGTCGATTTGTCTCGACGAAATGAATCCTCTGTATCCCTCAAAGCACCTAGAAGTCCCTCTTCAGCAAGTTCTCGATGATCCACCTCCTATCGAGCACCCTTCGAGCCTCCATCCGGTGTCTGTGGCCTACCTATACAGCTCAGCCGCTTGAGCCTGCACATGCCACAACACAAATCTTTCCGAGCCAACTGTTGGGAACCCTTCGCAAGCATCCAATCTTTGTCCCCAAACAAACTGTGACAGCCATCATCTGCCAGCCTCCCTACCGAAACCAAGTTGTAGCGCAAACTTGGTACCTGGCGCACACCCTTGAGAATGAGCTTCTCACCGAGCTCCATTATCAAGTGCACTTTACCGATGCCTACAACTGCAGTTGTCCCCTTGTCTTCCATCTTCACACGTCCAAACCTGTCGCTGACCTACAGTCCCGACATGTTTACAGTGTTTCCATGAAAGAGTGGGATGAATAGCAACTCTATGTCGTCCTCTAAACCATGACGAAGTCTTCTACATCTGTTTTGAAAGTGTCAAGGGCGCCGGCTTTTGCTTCTGGTTCAATGGCACGTTCAACGATGTTCTGTTTCCCAAAAACAAAACACAATATCATGAGTAATTTTTTATGTCATTTTTCATCGGTGTACACATGAATATGGATTTTTCTGTTTGGATTCTTACCAA
The DNA here is from genome assembly GCA_029216955.1 of Iris pallida. Lineage (NCBI taxonomy): Eukaryota > Viridiplantae > Streptophyta > Magnoliopsida > Asparagales > Iridaceae > Iris > Iris pallida. The sequence goes on along the minus strand of JANAVB010039340.1, from coordinate 55,935 downwards.
TGTGTGGGGCATCAAGAATGCAGACCACTTATGTTGCACGTCATTTGAACTTGACTGGGCATACCTTCTTACATAGCCTTGAATTTCTCTCAGCTTCCTTATTATTAGGTTGAGTATGCTAGCCTCCATGTCTTCATAGTTGAGTATGTCTTGCATGTCTATTGCCGACAGCTGGATTGCAACTTCATTTTCACCCTCTTTCGGCAAACTCAAGTATACAATATCACTGCACATAAATTTAGTTTAGATTAAATTAATAGAGATTCTCAGGACATAATTGTGAAAAAAGTCTAGAAAGGAAAAGAAAAAAGGGTCATTCGCCGTCCAACAAACACGGAGAATGATAATTCGTCGTCCAACTGACACGGAGAATGGTAATTCACCGTCCAACTAAAACGGAGAATGATCATTCTCTGGACAACTGTCACGGAGTTGGTTGTTCTCCGTCATGAATTGGACGAAGATTGGTCGAGTTCAGAATACATACTTTGGACTCATCTTTCTAGGGATTACGATGTCGATGTAATGCTTCTTCAGCTCTTCATCTGCATCTATCCAAAGTACGAGTTCGCATTCCCTTAGTATGACACCCTTCCTCTTTAATTCAGCCATTTTGGCGTCTTCTTCGGATTTCGGACGGCATTCATCTTTCGTTTTTTATTAGCCTCTCTAACTGTATTCTTTTCCAAGGGAGCAATATATCGGCTAATGCCGCTGATGGTTTTCTGGACCTCTTTCCCCCCGATCCTCCTCTTCTTTTGACTTGTTTTGGAGCAGCAAGTTCAGCAGCTGCTTGAGTCTCCTCATGCTGCAATGCTACAACAATGGCTTCGAGACCAGCAATTTTTGTATCCTTTTCAATGGCTTTAATATTCAACGATTCAACTTTATTTTGAAGCTCCCTTTTCTCATTAACGAGCCTTTTATTTGTTTCTCTGAGCTGCTCGGTTATTTGTACTGAAATAAAACAAACAACAATGAAATGTATGATATGAATCTAACACGAGAATGACCATTTTCTGTTACCTTAACACGGAGAATGGTCGTTCTCCTTCCATCCAAACACGGAGAATGACCATTCTCCTGCATTCTAAAACGGGAAATGTCTATTCTCCGTCTTATTAACACGGAGAACGGCCATTCTTCTTCCATTTAACACAGAATGTCCATTCTCCGTATATTACCACGGATGGCCATTCTCCGTGGTAATTAAACGGAGAATAGACATTCTCCTTATTTAACATGGAGAATTACAAATTAGAACTTCGAAAAAGAGAAAATTTTACCTTGTGCCTGTAGCTCTTTAACCTTTTTGCTAAACTTTCCATTCTCAGCAAGAATCTCAGATTTCTCTCTTCGCAAGGAGTCCAATTCCTGCGCCAACATCTCCATCGAGGTGTTCCTTTGAATTTGTTGGGCTCCTTGTTCCTCTAGCTCTTTAAGCTTCTTATAGAGATTCTCGTTCTCAGCAAGAGTCTCAGATTTTTCTCTTCGTAAGGAGTCAAATTCCTATGCCAACATCTCCATCAAGGTGTTCTTTGAATTTGTTGGGCTCCTTGTTCCTCTAGCTATTTAAGCTTCTTATGGAGATTCTTGTTTTCAGCAAAAATATCAGATTTTTCTCTTCGCAACTCCTCAATTCATGCACCGAGCCCTCTATCACAACGTTGACCGGACGTTGTTGGGCTTCTTATGCCTCTAGCTCTCTAAGCTTTCATTAAGTTTTTAATTCTTAGCAAGAACCTGAGAATGCTGTCTTCTTAACTCCTCCAATTCCAGCACTGACCCCTCCATCACGGTGTTTATTCCAAGTTGTTGGGGTCTCTCTTGTTCAGCATCCTCATCCCTACCAGTTTGGTGGTGTCTCTCTCCCCCTCAAATGCATCTTCTTCTCGTATTTTTATGTCCTCTTCTAGGTAGCCTTCCTCTTTCCGACAGCTATAACCAAATCTTTGAATATATTTTCGATCTAAATTTAATGTGACATTCGCGTTTGAGGAAGACCGAGATTTCATACTATTCCATGTGTAAAAGCTCGGGTATTCACGTATTAGTGCAGACTTCCTTTCCACAAGCATACTATTCCGCAAACCAATAGAGGAAGATATTGTGCAACCTTCCATTTTGGAGTATGCATCGGAGTAATCCCCCTTAGTTTTACTTGTAGCCCTCTTGATGCTCTCCATGGCATACTCCAAGATTAACCTTGGCCAGCATATTCTGTTGATAACTTCTATGCTGTCTACCAAGGCCAAGAATCTGTACGACAAATTTGAACCGCCGAACTTTGTAAAGTAACTGTTTGGCACAAGTGGAAGATTATTAGCTTGGCCAAATCATCTGGATTAACAGCGTTATCTCCGCCACGAAGCCGTTGTAACAATTCAAAGAACTTCTCCTTACTTCCTTATTCGTGACTTTGAGTGTTTGCCCTTAGAATTAGCCAGCAATCTTATGAAGTGATCTCTACACAGGCTCAACGATGCTGGTGGTGTGGGCTGCTGTTGTTTTTCCATTATCAATCTTTTGTAATTAGCATCATCCTCACTATCATCCTTCAGCGGTGGACCAAAATGGCTGCCATATCGTTCACACTCGACACTATTTAACAGTATGCTCAGTTGAAAGTATCCGATACCAGATTTGTCTTCCACATAAGTTCCTATCAAATTCTCAAGACCTTCTAAAATCTTGGCCAATTCTTGAGTGCAAACTTTGTTTTTGTAATACCTCGACAAAATTGTAGAAACCGGTATTCTTCAATGAATCGATAACTGGCTCGGGCAAACGGCCGCCATCTTCTTTGATATCATCCATAAGAGTTTGCATCGTCTTGAAAGAAGAACGGAAAACTCTTGAATCTTTATTTCTGACAGTTTTTTCCTACAAAATGACACAAAATTAGGTTTCTGTCAACTATTCTTCGTCAATCTAACACGGAGAATGGCCATTCCCCATGACTTTACCATGGATAATGGTCATTCTTCGTAATATTTGCACAAAGAATGACCATTCTCCTACATTTTAACACGAGATGGCCATTCTCCATGACATTTGCACGGAGAATGACCATTCTCCAACATTTTAACACGGAGATGGCCATTCTCCTGGTTTTAACACGAAGAATGGCAGTTTTCCTTCATTTTAACACGGAAATGGCCATTCTCCATCAAGTCAACACTGAGAATGGAATTAATCCTTCAATCTAACAAGGAGAATGGTCATTCTCTGTATTATCATGGAGAATGGTCCATTCTCTGTCAATATAAACTTATAGAATGGTCATTCCCCGTGACTTTAACACGGATAATGGTCATTCTCCGTGATATTTGCACGGAGAATGAACAATCTCCGTGATATTTGCACGAAAAATGAATGAAAAATGACCATTGTCCTATATTTTAACACTTATAGTTATACCTTCTTTTTGCCCTCCTTCTTGATTACTAGCCTCTGGCTCATGTGCAACCTTCTTAAATCTCTTCACAACAGCTCTCTTCTTGCATATCTACATCTTCTCCCTCTTCTCTCACTGGGGTTTCATTTGATGCTGATGTTTGCGACATGGTGTGAAGATTGCGAATGGAGAGTCACTGACGAGTTTTTGAAATATGGTTTGAAGATTTTGGAGGATGAAACCTAGATACGAAAAGAAGTAGCGTATGGAAGAAAGAAGAATAATAACTTTTTGGTTTTGAAGAGTAGGTTTCGTGAGTGGTTTAAAAAAATTAGAAGGGCAATAAGGTCATGCCGCACCCTTTTATATTTTTAGCTAATTCTGGGCACGCGATGAAATGTTATTTTGCGATATTTTTTCATAAAACTTTTACGGTTTTTGGGCATTTTATAAATTTTCCCTTGTCAAAAACATGAGAATTTTTCTCGATACATAGGGTCATAGGCATAAATCACTTTAGCACGAAGAGAGGGTATACCCATAGGGTCAGAGGCATAGATTAGGATATTTTAGGATTATATGGCAGCAAGATTATGAAACAAATGAACATTTTGATATCATTTTATCCCATATTTTAAGAACATTATAACTCAACAAAACAAATGAACATAATACATTAGATAAAAGAAGAAAAAAAAAATCGTCTTCTATATTCAATCATTTTAGTTTGGACCCCTTTCTGCTTAATTATATATATATATACGCAACTTGGATACTTCATTGTGCTCTGAAGTTGCAATCCATTCAGCAGCTTTGTGTCTTTCCAATCCCGCATCAAACTGCATATAACAAACTAACATCAAAAATATGCTCTAAAAAGTGTAAGTTTTTGACGACATATTTTCAGACTTACATTGAGAGAACGGGAGTCCAGACTACATCCGTCTTTCATGAATACAATTACAAAAATCCCACAATCAATAAATTGCCTTGGCTAGAAACATAAGGACGACGTTTATGGCAAAAGTAGAAAAGTTGAACCTAGCATCTCTCAACTTCAAAATCTCTTCTTCGAGAAAGAGATCCAAATTTAAAAGCTACAATTACCAGAATACAAATGTATTAGTATACCGCGGATCTTGTACGCAATTCATAAGATTGATGAATATGAGATTACTATTTCTTTATGACTGATTTGTTTTGATCGAATCATCTATAGATGCAAGTGTGTCCCAAATTTCAACAGTCTTTGTTTTAACCATAACTCTTGCAAGAGTATAGTGTCCAGACAAAAGAATGGGTATGTATATCTGAATCAGGATTATTAGGTAAACAAATTAGTAAATTTTCAGAAAATTTGGACTAATATTTAAACAGAAATACATTAATACTCGTTACAAATGCTTAAAGATCCCATATAATCCTGTAAATATTTGTACTTCTTCCATATTTTTGAAGTTTTTGTCAGATGGAGGTAACCTTGCTCTCTACATACACATCAATTAATACAATACGAAGGACAAACAAACGAGAAAATTGTTAATGCATAATCATTGAAGAATAAAATGCTCACTCACCGTTAACCTTATTGGTAAATACCATACATTAACTTTATTGAAAGTTCTTTTTCGTTCCTCCGAGGTGTGAAGAGCAGAGACAAGGGTTACAATCTGAATATCTAATTAAAAATGTCAGCGATGGAATCGAAGTAAACATAGATGGCATCTAAGAAGAAATATACTATCTATACATACCCCATCTTTAATTCTCATTTCTGGAGCTGAGGACTTCATCTCATCCCGAGACACATAGATTTTGTTGCAAGATGATATTATTTCACTAAGAAAAGAAACGAATAAATTAGGAGAAAAAACTGTTGAAATTAAATAAAAACTCATATTACTTACTCGTCAGGTCTATCATCCGCAAAAATTAGTCGTAATAAGTCGAAGAAATACTAGTACACTGGCTAGGCTTCGAGGTTGAAGTTTTTGTTAAACTTTTCAAAGGTGTGACCGGATCTAAATTTTCACGCATTCTTTTCGAAAAACTGCTAAAGTCAGTTTTTTCTGGGACACAATGCGAGAATTCGGTCCATTGCTTTTTTATGATTCTTTAGCAGCACGTCCTCCTCATCGGAAGATTCAACAGAAACTTCCTCCACATTATTAAATACTCCAGATGAAGATGCCTTTTCGAAAGCTGAAGATTCTTCCATCTTATCCAAACGTCGAGATATATTCATTTGTTCAATTTCGATTGAACCAAGCTTAGAATTGATCGAATAAGTTGAGCTGAAGTCATCGACAGTTGTTCTTCAAACCTGCGCATCATAGCGGAATTAAGGTTTCATTTGGAGCTGCATCCAATCTTCTACGTCTTCTACATGTTCCATACGAGTAGACATCTTTTTCCAGTACTTCAAAATGAAATAAGAAAACTATTCTATGTATTTCAGAATAAATAACAGTTGAAACAAGAAAAATATTGTATATATAGCAAGAAAAAAGTACAAAAAGTGAGAAAGATGGAAAGACAAATAAATTTCGAGACTGGCAAAGAATCTGCTAGCCGTTTGAAGGGTTATCATAAAAAATTTGAGGAGGGCGCGAGAAAGATTCTACTAGCCGTTTGAAAAGTACAAAGGTTATCATGATTAATAATTTGAGGAACTCTATAAGAGGTTTAATTCCGCTGGTACTCCTCGTTGTTCGAGGAGGCCTCGACGAAGTCCGTCGCGAACCGGAACTTCTTCTTCTTTCCTTCTTCATCTCCGTTTCTCCTTCCACCACCACCACCACCATGGCCTGTAGTTTTATAACCAAAATATTAAATTGTTAGATGAAACAAAAAAACAAATTACGGAAAGATTACTAAATCAAAATCAAACAGAACACATATTTATAGAAACATGAGATTAAAGATAAAAATGTTACAGAAGCAACACCACAATTTTACAACAACTAAGCAGACTCTGCTAAGCATAACTAAAATTAGGGATTGTGTCCTCCTTGGATTTAATTTACACAAAGAAGAGATTTGAGAGAACTAGCTTTTATCGGCTTTCTACCACTCTTCTTTCTCTGAATTCTTTCCTTACTATTATCCACATTGGCTATAGTAACTTCGTCCATGTCGTCGTCGGTGTCATCATCTAGATCGCCAGCAGCGATGGTGTCGTCGTCTACATCGCCTACAGACCTGGACACACTGTGTCCTTCCTTTCGGCCGACACACAATTATTGTTATATATACGTAGTTGCACAAAATATTAAATTACATGGACGAAGAAGAAACTAAATAGAGTTAATTTAGGATGTTCATTGAAAAAATTGCATTAAAGAATGACCTGCTATAGTAAGTTAACAAGAGGTCAAAAGTCTAAAACAACATTAAATGATGTCTCCTATATTATTTAATCTGAATTTAATCTAAACCGTGGATGAACATCCAACGGTTCAGATTTGGGATGTATCGATACATCCCAAAAGGGTGGATGTATTGTAGAATTTTCCATATATATATATATATATATATATAAATATATATATATATATATATATATATATATATATATATATTATATATATATATATATATATATATATGGTTTTTGTTAGTTTAAATAGAATAATAATATGGAGAAATGTTATTAATTTATAGATATACGATTTTAACAATGGTAATGGTTACAATTTATAAATAAAAATCATATCGATATGTTATAACATTGTCAACGAATCATTGTTGATCCTATTTACTCAAAATCGCTATCAGTTAGTATCTACCGATCGATATCGGACAAGACATACCAAATCGTATCCATATCGTCCGGATCGTATCGGTATCGGTCGATAGTGTCAGTATCTATCTTTGCAAAGAACATAGTAAGGTTCGCAGTATCGGTATCGAAATCGGTATCGGACCATTCCTGTGAGTATCATATCGTGATATCGGTAGTATCGACAGTTTCAGATCGGAGCATCGAATTTTTTTGTATCGAAAACAAATAATTATTAATAATTATTAACATTTAGAGATATATTTTATACATTTAGGCATAATTTTAAGTACTTCCAGTGTTATTTCTTAGTTGTTTTGAAATTAAATAAATAATAGTTACCCTTACCGATTGGTTTACATGCAATAGATCAATTTTCTTCTTTTATATGCTTTTACAACCTTATTATGCTTCAAACCCTTGTTGATTTGTCTTTTTTCTTAAATTTTCTTTGTCAAATTGATCGAAAAAGAGACTCCCAATGTCGGTATCGGCCAGTATCGGGTATCGGTCGGTATCGGATTGGGACAAACCAAACCGTATCGTTATCGGCCGTATCGAATCGGTTTCGGTCGATGCTTTAAACTATGGAACATACGACAACAAAAGGTATTAAGAGAATACCTGCACTTCATTCACATTGTAGGTATGATCCAACCATGATGCTTCCATCTCCTGTTGCTATCGTCCCAACAGTACGACTTCTTCCACTCCTCCGCTCCCCATGTCAAATAAGCTCGAGCATCTGACGAGCTCCATAGTCCACGAAGTAGATGCAGTCGCCCCTCCGCCCACGAAATCCCTGGCCGACAGCGCCACTGTGTTTCAGTAGTCGACGAACATCATATCCTCCCCTAGGGTCCTCACCTCGATCCATCGCTGGTCTCTGTCGCCGCTTGCGGTCCTATCGAGCACCTCGAACCCTCCTCCTCCTCCTCTCCATCATAGTAGCTCTCGAGCACGCGACCACAGATAGAGCTCTCCCACGAGGATGACTCTACCAATAGTAGCGGCAGTGGGAAGTGTCCGTGTCCCCGAGCGCCGACGGGATGATCGAGACCTCCGTGAGAGAAGAGAGGGGGTCGACGATCGACGTCCTCTCCATGGCTCCATCCAAGATGATGTAGTTCCCTCGTGGGAGGCGAACTCAAGCCGTGTCGCTATCGGTACCAATGATCTACCTCCACACTCCCACTCCCCTTCTCCTCCTCCTTCCTTTCGGAGCAGACGAGTATCAGGCCGAACGATACCGATACCATTATGGTACTCGAACCGGAACCGGTGGTGACAAGCTCTAGTGCTGGACTGCGCAGTGGGCCATGAGCAGCAGCGAGGGAACGCGGGAGGAAGAGATGGTCTGGGCTATCAGTTGAGGAGGTGGACGGTGTTCTCCATGCCGTAGTGGTCCTGATCAAGGACATAGTCGAGGACTCGTAGACCGCTCTAGTACGGGTTCCGGGCATGGGAGGATAGGTTCTGTTGTCGGAGAGGTGAAGAAGCTTTGGTGGTTGTCGGTCGGACCGGCGGAGCCGAGAGGGAGAGGAGGAGCCACGGGAGGACCGGACGGCACCGGGCTCCGATGTCGAAGCGAAGGCAGACCGCCAGGGTTTATAGACCGCTCTGAAGCGGACGCGGTCCGTGACGTCGTCGAGCGCCCCCATAATTCTTTCAGCAGCTCGAGAGGGAGGCGCGTCCAGTGCCTCCTTCTTCTTGCCATGGAGTATTATCGAAAGTGTTATGTCGAGAGAAAGAAGAAGAAGATGAACGCCGATGACTTTGACTTTGCTTTTAAAGAATCAAAGATACAAGTCACTGGATACTCGCTAAAGCTAGTGTGAAAGTTCATCTTTTTATTAAAAAATTGTGCGTGCGGAAGCGTTTGCCAACCCACCTGACCAAAACCAACCCCCGTCTAACGGACACCAAGCACATGATGAGACAAGTATGGCGGTGACGTACGTCACCTGGATAAATCCTAACCTTTAATAACTCAGATGAAATTATAAGATTGACAGAACTCATGTTGAACCCTTTGCCCTAATAGGTTCAACCCCTTCACCACTCTCAAGTAGAAAAATAGATTATAATTGAGATCACTCACCAATCCTAGCAATCTCCCTAACCGAAGTTGACGACCCCTCGATTAGATCTTCTTCTTCCTTCTGTCTTGGATGGTGAAGTCTTAAGAGCAAAGTATGAACTTTCTTAGATTTCCTTGTGGACAAGTATCCCGAATCTCCACTTTTACGTTTGTGCCTCCACCCTCACCCCATATATAGGATAAAAAAAATCATATTTTAGATCATAATATGATTTCTTAATTAGGAAGCCCTCAAATAAGAATCCTATTACACCTAAAATAGCCCATCAATTATCCTATTTTAGATCATAATAGGATTTCCTAACATAGAATCCTATTATATCTAAAATAGTACAAACCAATTATGACATCCAAATCTAATCAAATCAAATATTTAATAAGATTTGGATTCTACAAGTATGTTGTTACCAAATTCAGACTGGACTACAACAATCGTCCCCTCCATTCTGATGAGAGGGTATTGACCCCATGGGTCCTCAATTGGACTCCATGCATGTCGTCCCACGACGAATTCCTGCTCCCCCATGCCACTGATCTTATCCTCCGAGTTGCTTTGTACTTCCTTTGTCTCCAGTTTCTCGACCCTCACGTCGATGCTAGCTGCCATGTGTAGCACCTCCTGCACCACTGGGATCCTGCCGATATCATTGACAGGACCGAGACCGAAGTTCCTGACGATCAGTCTTATCGTATCTTGGCTGCTTGTCCCCGACTTCTGTCATCCACCGAAAGTGTTAACGTTTCGACGAGCTTCTTCACCCTTGCTGGCCCAACCAAGCGGACGGTGCGGTTCTCACAAGATTCGAACTCCTGAACCTGCCCACCTTCGTGTCCGAACTTGAAGCTCTCCCATACACATGCTCTTCGAACAAAATCACGTACTGTGCATGCCGTCGATGACCCACAGCTCTCCTTGAACTGTGTGAATGATGATGCTCGTCTCAGATTGAGTTTGCTGTAAAACTTGATCTCCTCCTAGCTTCGAACGGCTGAAACCGATATCGCTCCGTGAAGATTTGGCAAACCACTTATCGCCAAATATGGATCTGTAGAGCAAACTACCTCTCGAGCCTCCATTCGGTGTCGTGGCTTGCCTACAGCTCAACGGCTTGAGCATGTACATACCACAACACAAATCTCCCCGAGCCAACTGTTGGGAACCATTCGCAAGCATCCATCTTTGCTTCCAAACAGACTGCGACAACCATCATCTGTCAGCCTCCCTACCGAACCAAGTGGTAGCGCAAACTCAGTACATGGAGCACACCCCTGAAGACGAGTTCTTCTCACCAAACTCCGTCGTCAAGTGCACATCACTAATGCCTACAACTGCAGCCATCCCCTTGTCTCCCATCTTCACACGTCCAAACCCACTGCCACCGCGCCCAGCGATATGACGTGAAGATTCTTCTATATGGAGTGGCGTGATACGATGCTCCTGTGTCAATGATCCAGTCGCCATCATGACAACATGCCACACAGATTCCTCTGCGTCGATTGCTACGATAATGATATCTCCCATTACTGTGGGATCCTCCTGATCATCCTTGCCTTTAGCCTTCTCAGCTTTGAGCTTCATGCAGTTCCTCTTGATATGACCTATTTCACCACAGTAATAGTAGCCCCTCCTTGTGGTCCACAATCGCAAGATCCTGAGACCTCCCCCCTGTCCTTGCTTGTGACTTGGGTCTTCCCTTCCCGTAGGAAGTCACCAGAGCGGACTCCTGTGACGATTTCACTTGCTTGCATCGGACCTCATCATTCACTAGCTACTTTTGACTGCCTCCATCGTGACAACTCCATCAGGCATGGAGTTCTACTCACCGACACCACCAACATCTCCCGCTTTTCGGCAGAGAACTCAAGTAGTAGGCCTGAAGCTCATCATCATCACCATCTTCATCGCAGATACTATGATGATACCCCCATCGACCGAACCTCGTTCAGATGTTGTAGTACCGCTGGGGCACCCTCCGTGTACTTTGAGTTGACGAGTTGGTGATAAGAAACGCCTTGTTGCTAGCCGTCTTTCTTTCGTACATCGAATGCAGCTTCTTCCACAATCATTTTGCCGAACTCTCCATGGACACGTGGTGGAACACCGAATCATCCAACCATGGGCGGATGAATCCAACGGCCTTCCGATCCAGTCGTTTCCAGTCTTTAGTAGCTTTGTTCGTTGGCTTTGCGCTGTCGTCCTCCCACGGATCAGCAAGTCCTTGCACCAGAGTAGATCCTCCTCCTTCTTAGCTTCCAAATAACCTAGTTTTCCCCTGTGAGGGTGATCGTACGAGTGTTCATCTGCTCCTTAGATATGGTTGCCAGAACCTCCAAAGCTCGGATACTAATTGTTGGGTATCAGACCAGAATGAACCGAACCTTCGCTTTGATACCAATTGTTGGGCGCGTGCGGAAGCATTTGCCAACCCATCTGACCAAACCAACCCCCGTCTAATGGACACCAAGCACAGGATGAAGACAAGTATATGGCGTGACGTACATCACCTGGACAAAATACCAACCTTTAATAACTCAGATGAAATTACAAGATTGACAGAACTCACGTTGTACCCTTGTCCTAATAGGTTCAAACCCCTCACCACTCTCAAGAAAAAAAAGAAGATTACAATTGAGATCACTCACCAACCCGTAGCAATCTCTCTAAATGATGTTGACGACTCCTCGATTAGATCTTCTTCTTCTTCTTCTATCTTGGATGTCGAAGTCCTAAGAGCAAAGTACTGACTTTCTCTTAGATTTTCTTGTGGACAAGCAACCTGAATTTTCACTTTTGTACTTTGTGCTTATTTTTTGTGCCTCCACCCTCACCCCATATATATATGATGAAAAAAATATCCTATTTTAGGTCATAATATAATTTCTTAATTAGGAAGCCCTCAAATAAGAATCCTATTACATCTAAATAGTCCATTAATTATCTTATTTTAGATCATAGTAGGATTTCCTAAAATAAGAATCCTATTATCTAAAATAGCACAACACCAATTATGGACATCCAAATCTAATCAAATCAAATATTTAATAAGATTTGGATTCCACAAGTATGTTGTTACCAAATCCAGACTGGACTCCAACACTGTTGTCGGAGAGGCTGAAGAAGCTGTGGAGGTCGTCGGTCGGATCGGCGGAGCCGGGAGGGGGGAGGAGGAGCCACGGAGGACCGGACGGCGCCGGACTCCGGATGTCAAAGCGGAAGCGGACTGCCATGGCTTGTAGACGGCTCCAAAGCGGACGCGGTCCGCGACATCGTCGAGTGCCCCCGCAATTCTTTCCAGCAGCTCGGGAGGGAGGCTCGACCAGTGCCGTCTTCTTCTCGCCATGGAGAATTGTTGAAAGTGTTGTGTCGAGAGGGAGGAAGAAGAAAATGACCGCCGCGGACTTTGACTTTTCTTTTACAGAATCAAAGATACTAGTGTGAATGTTCATCTTTTTATTAAAAAATTGTTACATATAATTTTTTTTTAATGTTTACTATTCTATTGAAGATCAAAATTACAATAGATGAAATGGTAATCATGTAAGTATCGATAAATTATATTTTAAAGCTTAGTCTTCAATGAGAGTGGACTAAAATGGGGTTAAGAAAATAGAGGAATGCTAATGACACAAGCAAGTGCCACATGAATTGATACCTCGGCCAGCTGTCGAGCAACGATAATGATATAAATATTGCCACTTTGCATATGTTTGAGCAATTTCATGGTGTATTTTTCAGCATATGTTTAGAATTGGAAATGGATTCCATTATTTTGTATCAATTATATTACATATTTTCAGCATATGACACGTTTCCAATCCCTTTAATTGTCGTCTTCTTCTTCTACTATATAAAGAGGCTTCAAAAGGCTAAAAAATGAATCGTCTAAGCCAAATATATCATGGATCATTTTATTTTTTAAAATTAGAAAAGATAAAAAATTAACTTCCTCATCCACTATTTCTTAAAAAAATTACCGATAAAAAAATAAGGTTCTCTCTTCTAGTTGGTACAAATATCTATTTAAAAACTAAATTTAAAAATGTTCAAAAACTAAATTTTAAGAAAAATATCAGAAAATATTTAAATTGTTTAACAAATTTAATTCAAATATAATTAAATATTTGAACTATTTTTCAACAATATCATAAAATATTTATCTATAACGAATTATAATTATAATTAAATTAAATTTTTACAAACTTTAATTAAAATATGATATATATATATAATAAATTTTTATATTTTAATTTAAATATTTAAATTATTTTTTGATAAGATTAGAACTAAAAAAATTATTTAACGTGCAACGCACGTGCATCCTCTAGTAGATATACAAAGTTGGAGTGTTGTCACATATTGTGTGGGGATACACGATTTATCTGAGCCCGCAAGCTGGAAAAAAATCAATAGAAACAGCAGGTCTGCTTTCTTTAGGGTCTGCTTGGCAATTGTAGGGGTAGCGGTTATGAGATGTTTTTGGTGTTTTTGCCTTTGGATTAGAAAGATAGTCCACATCGGCTACACCAAATGGTGAGTATCTCAATATAATGCATTGCTTGTGTTGAGGTGTGCACATGAGGTGTGGTGGGGCACAAGTGTGTCATGTGGGAGTATTTTTCTAGAAGGAAAAATGATTAATTCCAACAAAGATATAAGTTAATTTTTTGTTGCGGACTCGGGCTCGGACACGGACTCCAGGATGTCTCGTGCATGCACGGGAGTGTTCGGGGGGTAGGCGTGGACTGTCACACTTCTATGCTGATTGTGGGATGATCTAAAATATTAAACTCTATTTTTGAGTATTGGTATTTTAGTCCCACATCGGATAGAGAGAAGGTGAAGCCTCACTCTACTCTATAAATAGAGCCCCTTGGCCTCCGTTGAAAGATGCACACCAAGAAGAGAGTTAAGGGAGTCCGTAAAGTCCAGGAAGCCCGTTCAAGTATCAAATATTAACTTACGAGCGTTCCAGAAGTTCTTTGTGAACTTGCTGGTTCCTAGAAGCAGATCGTGTTGGGACGAATCTTACTTTGAGCAACGGTGATCTTAATCACCCCAGCAGAACCTTTCCTCTTCTTCTTTCTTCTTTCTTCTCCTTTATCTGAGTTGTAACTCAGTTCTGTCCGTCAGCAACTGCGATTACGAGGAAGACCGTGAGATTTATTTTCTGATTATTGTTGCTTTTGTAATCAGATTAATATTATAGGATTCCTCGTGGTTCTCGAGAATAATCAGAAGGTGAACATTTGTTTGAACCTGATCTCGACATCGAGTCTACCATCTTTGATCAAGCCCCGGGACTAATAATATCAAAGCAAGATCCTTGTAGATGGAAAACTCTCGTGCTTCTCTCATCGATACCAGCTTTAACAAGTTGGAGAAATTCGACGGAGAATATTTCCAAATCTGGAAAGGAAGGTCACCCTTAATCTTCAACTCGTGGACGTAGACCATGTGTTGATTGAGGATGAACCGACGATTCCAGAAAGAGGAATTGTCGATGCTATTGCTGCGGTACTCGTCAAGCAGAGCAAATGGAAGAGAGAAAACAGCATCTGTAAACTGCTGATTCTCAATTCTATGGAAGACTCTCTGGCAGAGTCATATTCCAAGAAGGTGAAGGCCAAAGAGATCTGGAATTCTTTGGGTAAGCATATAAAGATGATGAGAACAGGTCCAAAATCTTTATCGTCGAAAAGTACCACAAGTGGCTCTTCGAAGACGAGATGGCGATGCTACCTCAAGTGAAGGAATTCCTGAAGTTGTGCCAGAAGTTAGATAACGAAAAGATGCCCCTCGTTGATAAGTTTGTCGTTGGAGGGATAGTCTCGAAACTTTCTGCTGGTTGGAGCAACTTTTATGCTAGAATACATCAGAAGAAGCTGGACATTAGCTTGGAAGATCTTCTACAAGATCCACGTTGAGGACTAAATGCGATCTCAACAGAAGATGGACTCTCTGTCCAATCAACTGGCTAAGGCCAACTTGGTGCAGACAAGAGTTCAAGGGGAAGCAGGTGGCTTCTTATCACAAGAAGAAGGACTCCACTAATCTGAAAGTGAAGGGTCATTCGTTCAAGCAACAGAAGACCAAGTCCCACGTGACTTGCTTCAACTGTGGCAAGAAGGGCCACTACAAGAGTCACAGCTGTAGGGGTTGACTCTGACTGGTGGATAGACACTGGTGCGACCTGCCATATCTGCTCTGGCAAGGAATCGTTCGTCACATACCAGCCAACTTCTGAGAAGTTATCATGGCAAACCAAGCCCAAGCTGAAGTTCTGGGGATCAAAACTGTGGAGCTGAAACTCACATCCGGAACACTCTGACGTTTCAAGGTGTGAAGCACATTTCGGTGGTTGCAAAGAACCTGATCTCTGGAAGCCTTCTTAATAACGCATGCTTGAGGATGGACATCAATGCTAGCTAGATAGTGATGTGCAAGAAGGAAACATACTTCAGAAAAGATTTTCAAATCGAAGGCATGTTCAAAATTCAGCTTGTAAATCAGTCAAATGTAATCAATGCAATAGCTCGTTCTGATTATTCTCTTGAGTTGTGGCATAAAGGCTAGGACATGTTCACTGTAAAAGAATTAACAAAATGTCCAGTCTAGGACTTATCTCCAAATATGGAGGTAAGGTAGAGAAGTGTGAAGTATGTGCTCAGACAAAATCACAAGAAAACCCTTTTATCGGGTGAATCGAAGCACAGATCTTCTGGAGTTGGTGCACTCCGATATCTGTGACTTCAAGCAATTATCTACAAAAGCCGGGATGAAGTATTTCATAACCTTCATCAGCGACTTCTCAAAGTACGCATTCGTCTACTTGCTCAAGTCTAAAGACGAAGCATTCAAGAGTTCAAAGAGTTCAGGGCCGAGGCTGAACGACAAACTGGACAACACTCAAGAGGCTAAGAAGTGATCGAGGCGGAGAGTGTTGGTCTCATGAATTCACATTGCTCTGCAAAGAACATGGAATCATAATGAGACTACTCCTCCGTATTCTCCTCAATCTAACGGAGTAGCGGAGAGGAAGAACAGAACGTTGACAGAAATGATGAACTCAATGCTGCTAACTGCGGGTCTTCCTAAATGCTTCTGGGGAGAAGCTGCATTGACGACAACTTTTATTCTAAATAGAGTGCTGTATGCAACTTTGGACGTAACTTCCCATGAACTCTGGTTCAAAGTCAGACCTAACTTGAAAGTCATTCGAGTGTGGGGGTGTCTGGCTTATGTGAAGCTCCCAGATCTGAGATTCAGAAGCTAGGGACAAGGACTACGAAGACGATCTTATTGGGGTATGCCGAGAAGAGTGATACTCGAAGATTTTTTGATATTGAGTCAAATCATATCATCGAATCTCGCGATGCTGAATATTTTGAAGACAAGTTTATAAGGCACAAAAATATTGTTCTAACAGACATTCCGAAGAATGATGAAGGTGCAAAGGTGACTGAGATCTTCAATGAGCCAGTTGTCCCGGATGAAGTTGTTACTGAGGAACAACGATTGAACCAGAACTCGTTGACGCCGTCGTCGAAGCGAGCGTGAGGCCAAAAACTTCAGAGATTCTTCATCACCTATCATGTGCAAGCAGATCCTCTTACCTACGATGAGGCGATGAAGACTAGAGATGCTATTTTTCTGGAAGGAGGCAATAGACAATGAAATTGAATCAATCACCTCCAATACACTTGGGTGTGGTTGATCTGCCTGAAGGAGCAAAACCTATTGGATGCAAGTAGATCTTCAAGAAAAAGATGAAAGCTGATGGAACCATTGACAAGTCAAGGCCAGGCTAGTGCAAAGGAGTTTTCTCAGAAACAGGGGATCGACTACTTGACACATATGCTCCAGTAGCCCGGATGACTACTATCAGAATGTGATTGCTGTCGCAGCGATACATAAGATGTGATACATCAGATGGATGTGAAAATGATATTCTGAATGACGAGCTGACCGAAGAGATCTGCATGCAACAGCTAGAAGGGTTTTCGTCAAAGGTCTTGAAGACAAAGTCTGCAGGTTGGTAAAATCTATGTACGTTTAAAGCAAGCTCCCAAATGTGGCATGATAAGTTTGACAAAGTTATAAGATCAAATGGCTACAGGGTCAGTAAAACAGACAGTGGTCTATACGAAGTTTGCTGACGAAAGATGAGTCATTGTTTGTCTATACGTGGACGATATGCTAATCCTAGGTACGGATATAAGCTATGTCATGGAGACAAAGAAGTTTCTCTTGACGAAGTTCAGTAGAAGGACTTGGAGGATGCTGATGTTATCTTGGGACTCAAGATCATCCGGACACTGGACTAGCGTTGTCACAGTCTCATTTGTTAGAAGATGATCACTCGTTACGGGATCAGGATCTTCCAGGGATCGATACGCTGTACAGTGTGATCTGAAGTTGAAGTCTAATTCAGGGGAAGCGTCAGGAAGCTTAATCGGGAGTTGATATGCTACTACTGCCACAAGGCCTGACATAGCTTTTGCCGTAGAAATGCTGAGTCATTTCACGAGCAACCCAGGCATGAGCACTGGAAAGCTGTGAAACAGTTATGAGATATCTCAAGAAAACTCAAACATATGCACTACACTACAGCGAAGATCCGCCGGAGTGGAAGGCTTCAGTGATGCCAGCTGGTGCTCAGAAGTGAGAGTGAGAGGTCCACAGGTGGATACATTTCATATGATGGAGCTGTAATATCGTAGAAATCGAAGAACACAGCTATCTCACGGTCATCCATGGAATCTGAGTTCTTTGTACTTGATACCGCAGCAGAGGAAGCAGAATGGCTTCGGAAGCTCATGTATTATCTTCCAGCAGTTGGGACGCAAATACCGGGGATATCGATATACTGCGACAACCAGGCGACTGCGACTGTGGCATTAAATGACCTCTTTTCACGGAAGAAGAGGACTGTGCGGTTGAAGCACAGGATAGTATACGATCTCATCAAGAGGGTGTTATTACAGTGATTGATGTTCGGAGTCAGGAGAACCTGGCGAATCCGTTTACCAAGGGCCTCAAGCGCCAGCTGGTCGATGACACAGCTTGTAAAATGGGCTTGAAGGTATTTTGATATTGTTATTACATTCCTACCATAAAGTTTTATGCTATTAGTTCAAAGAGAAGTCTACTAGGCATCTAGCTTTTGGTTCAAGGGAGGACTATTAACCGAAAGAATATCAGGAACGGTGGGTACTTGTCCTCTGTGGCATGGAGAGGTTATGAACCTACAACGACTGTTGTCTACTGTTGTTTTCTGCGAAAAACGATCCTGTGGGAAGTTGGCTTAAATGCCTTAATGAGTTCTCAGGCAGAGTGAATGTCTGGAGTGCTTTACAGGAAGCACGGTAGCGCAGCACTACAAGAAGTGTAACTCCATGCTATAGTGGGGTGACTCCACCATGAGGTTCCCGGTTAGGGATAATGTCTCGGCTTTGTGAGCCAAGTCACTGGGTAGTACCGCAAATAGGCAGGTAGCCTAATGGTGTATGTATGATATCGTAATAAAGAGGTAGACAGCACTACAATGAGGAGATGTCCTCATGTTATAGTAGCATACACCACGAAGAGGTACCAGGTAGGGTAAAGCCTCGGCTTCGCGAGCCATATCATTTCGCGTAACACCGCACAAAAGCGCAAGGCTTCTTGCTGGGTTTTGGCACTACAAAGAGGCTTGTGACCTCATGCTACAGTAGTATGACACTACGATGAGGTACCCAGGTGGGGTAAGTCTCGGCTTTAGCCATTTCATAGCAGCGTAGCACCGCAAAGAGCGCAATGCTTATGTTTATGACTCTTTATAAAGAACACACCTATAGTGTATGGATAGAGATATCAGGCCGTCTTCTGAGGGTAAGCTTGTAGACGCCAAAAAATTATGCACTGAAACCAGGCTGGCACAAGGCCTTTATGTGCAGCCAGAAGCACAGTTGATGTTATTATGTGAGTAGAAAAATTGCTGTCATGGTACAGAATTCAAGGCTTAGTCCATTCTTGTATCATGCTGTTATTTAACCTATGCGGGAAGATTTAAGTCGTAGCGACATCTCTCCTAATGCATGATGGGCAGTCACTGTGGGGAATGCTCAACCCATATATTGAGATATGTGGGGGATTATTGGTGTTTTTGCCTTTGGACTAGGAAAAGTTGGAGAGTTGAGAGTTTGGGTTCTTTTGATTTTATCTTCTCCTTTGGTATTCTTCACGTGAGGAAGATGGAGAAATGGCAAGCTTTTGCAATAAATGAGTTGTCTGAACTTTCCATCAATGTAAATTTGATGCCACCTCATCATACCTTAATAACCATAGGATTTAATACCTTCTATGGTTCAGATCAAGTGGTGTAATAATGGTGCAATAGCATTTGGTGTAATATCCCTTCCCTATATATATATATATATATATATATATATATATATATATATATATATATATATATATATATATATATATATATATATATATATACTTCTCAATACATCCCAAACAATTGTATTGAAAATGCATTGGAAATTGTGAAAGATGTTTACTTTGACTTTAACTTTACATGTTACTTTGACTTTGGCTTTAATCTGAACCATTGGATCAACATCCAATGATTCAGATTTGGGATGTATCGATAAATTTTTTACATGGGATGTATTAAAAAATTTTCTATATATATATATATAATATATATAATATATATATATATTATATATATATATATATATATAACATATATATAATATATATATATATAATATATATTAAAAATATATTATATATATATATATATATAATAAAAAAAAATATTATGTATATATATTATATAAAATATATATATATATATATATATATATAAAAAAAATAAAAAAAAAAATAAAAAAAAAAAAATATATATATATATATATATATTTAATATATATATATATATATATATATATATTTTTTTTTTTTTAATATAATATATATATAATATATATATATATTAAATATATATATATATATATATATATATATATATATATATATATAAATATATATATATATATATATATAAAAAAAAATATATATATATATAAAATAATATATATATCTATATATAATATATATATATAGATATATATATATATATATATATAATACTTCGTCCTTCAGCTTTGTGTTCAACCTATCAATGTTTGTTTGACAAATTTAGACTCTCTGTAGCTTGAAAGAACCGTAACTATTATGAGACAACCCTCTCCTTAAAAAAAGGCCAATTATATGGGCACAACCAAAAGTGATCGGGGCTAGCCCATTTTTTCAATTTTTCTGGCAGTCCAGACTGCCCAATTTCTAACAAGGACTGTCAGGATCTAACAAGGACTGTCCACTTTTCTGGCAGTCCAGTCTGTAGACTGGACTGTCAGAAAAGTGGACAGTCCTAGGACGGCCACAATGGGATAGCTCCGATCACTTTTGGCTGTGCCCATATAACTTGCCCTTAAAAAATTCAGACTCCCTATCAAGTACGATGCCTTCCCGTGCCGAAACCACCCCCTCTCCCTTCAGTCCCCCTCCACTCTCCGCTCGGCAACAGACCGACTATAGAAGCAACAGCTGTCGACACGAAGCAGATCTCAAGTACTACCGAGAAGCCTTGCCACTTGAGAACCTTGCCTTCTAATATTTTTTCTTTGGAGCCTTATATTTGTTAGGGGATGGTTGAGTTGCTCTTATTGACTGGCAAATTCCAATTGACAATTATGGTAAAAATAATAATGCTATTGGTATCTTCAAAATGTTCCACTAAGTCATCACTCCTTATGTGACGGTTGACGTGATTATTCATGACAAAATTAAATTAATATTAAAAGTAAAAATAAAATAACATTAAAATTAAAATTAAAATTAAAATTAAAGTTAATATTAACATTAATATTAATATTAACATTAATATTAATGTTAATATTAACATTAATATTAATATTAAAATTAATATTAACATAAGGAGCGCTGTTTTGAAGGGACATTTTGGATATAGGCATTACTAAATACTAGCAATCGTACATGTGATTTGCATATATTTTGTCACGATCCGATTCCAAGATTCTGGGTTCAGTCGGATAATGCCCAGCCTGCACCGTTGTGAGACGGCAGTAAGCTGTATCAATAAGTAGTAACTCAAGCACAACATTTTATAATATAGAAATTTAAAAAAACTTTTATTTAAAATATCAAAGTCCAGAACTAATGCCTATCTAAGAAATAACATAAAATGTGGTAGTCAAACTATTACAACCAATCTTTCACTACGACTTAAAAAAATAAAGAAACTAAACTTCAAGTGCTACTAGAAATTCTGGCCTTCCTGATTGGGTTCAGCTATCTTCGCAGAATGTGGGTCCGTAGTAGGTACTAAAGGGCACCTCCTCGTCATCGTAGTCACCTAAAAATGTTGGTCTCCCATCAGAAGAGGAGCAAGAAACATATATCTAATCCAGCATTCTAATAAATAATTAAAAGATACAAGAAGCAGTTTTAAAGCATTATTATATTTTCTTAAATAATAATAGAGGATAAAGAAACAATAAAAATCTAAAGAGCAACAATGATGCAATCTACAATGATTAAATAGTGATTTGAGTGTGTAGCAATCTGTGACCGGCTGGTAGAGTCAATATGTATACTAGCATTGGACATAATGCTAGCATACGGTACGGCTCATCCCCCTGTACATAGGGGTTAGTGCGAGAGAGTAAATAATAGTAAATTGGGCTTTGGTCACAAACGCTAACACTACTCCCCAATCCCCGAGTCAATAAGGCAATCAAGCAATTAATTTGGGTCCGAGAGGGATCCCGTGAGTCAAGTGTCGCTACAGTATATAATCCTAATAATGCAATGCATTTAATTATCAACTAAAACATGAATTTGATAATATGAAACTTGCCTTGGTTTTGGTACTGTAGGTGACGACAGAAAAATACTCAAGCTAATGTCCGGAAATGAACCCTACATTAGTGAAATATGTCTTTGTTGCCAATCTAAGTTTTGCTACAATTCTAATTAATTAACTTATTAATAATACAATAAAACTAGACTCTAAATTCACTAATAATTATAATAAGGCAGTTGCTTAATTATAAAAATATTTTAGAGAAACTCTAAGTGAGAAATATAAAGAAAAATATGTTTTTAATAATAAAATAATAAAACTTATTATTTCCTTAATTGAATTATCATTAATTTAGTTAATAATAAGATCGTGACAAATTAGTATTTATTTGACTATGAAAATAATTTATCCAAAAATACTCTTTTAATACTTTTAACTTAATACATGTAATTAGCACCTAGTGGATAAAATGATCTTTTTAATAAAAACTATTTATTAAATAATGTGAGAATTTACTATATTTTATCTAAAATAAATAATAAACAAGTTTTCACTTTAATAAATAGAACTAATATTTTAATTAGATTTACTTATATTCAAATACCCTTTTTGGTAATGGAAATACTTTTGATAATAATTAGCGTTGTATTTACGTAAAATAACCGTAACTATTTAGTAAATACTTTTAAATCAATAATACCATGATTATTACGATAATCATTTATTTAGCAATCCTTTTATTTATTTAGAATATTTACTAAGGACAATATTAATTATTATTTAATACTATAATCTAGTAAGACAACAGTATTATTAACTACTAATTTAACCATTTATGTGAAATATTTATTTTAATTAAATTATATAAATCCAACAATTTACTACGATGGCCCAATAATTACTAGCATTTAATAATTAATTAACCTTTAATTACCATATAATTAATTAATTATATTACATAACTAATAATTAATACAATTGGAAAATAATTATCCCAAAGTTGACAGAGCTTTATTTTGTCAACTTTGGGTCGGACAGGATTAAGATTTCTACCTAATTTCTATTCTGGAAATAGAATGAATTTCTGACAGAACCTACACAATAAAATACTGTTAATTACTGACGGACGTCAGCGACGGCAGTAAATTCGTCGCTAATTAGCGACGTACTTGTGACTGACTTGTGACGGATAATTTACTTAAAAAATAATTTAATTGGACGTCACTGAATCCGTTGCTAGTCCGTCGCTAGTTTTCTCCAATGCCTCAGCGACGGACTTTTCCGTCGCTGAGCTTCTGTAAAAGTATTCCCCCATACTCATTCTAAAAATGTTACCCAAAATTTTAATTTCCCCCAAATTCCCTCCTTCCGCTCCCTCGACTCCCTCGCTCATCTCCGGTGACCCCTCTCCGGCGAACCCCATCTTTGTCCCTTTCTCCGACCCCATCTCCGACCCCTCTCCGGAGACCCCCTCCCCCTTTGCCCCCCTCCGCCCCTTTCTCAGACCCCCTCCTCGACCCCCTCTCCGCCCCCCTCCCTGTGCCCCCCTCTTCGCCCTCCCTCTGCCCCCTTCTTCGCCCTCCTCGACCCCCTCTGCCCCCCCCCTCTGTCCCCTTTCCCCTCTTCGTCCCCCTCCCACCTCTGCCCCCCTTCCCCCCTCCGCCGCCCCCTCCGTCCGCCCCCCTCCTCGGCTCCTCTCCGACGACAGGACAACTTCCACTCCTCAGGTAATGAACCTAATTTTTTTCCTCTAATAATTTTTGTTGACACGGACACGATATGCTTCTCGAACACGAAAATTATGACACAATATAGTAGCTAGGGTTTTGGATACGGACACAAAGTAGTAGCTAGGGTTTTTGGTATTCGTAAATTATCGAAATACGTTAAGGCCGATACTAACCCGATTTCGATAGCTAACCCAAAATTCGTTAATGTAGTAGCTAGGGTTTTTGAATCCGATTTCGATAAGGCTGATACTAACCCAATTTTGATATTATCGATTTCGATATCGATACTCATAGGAATGGTATGATACCAGTTTCGATATCCGATATTCGATTATGATATTAGGATATCCAATTCCAATTTGATAGGTCGATACTATTCCGATAGGCCGATACTAACCCGATACGGACATTAAGATATTGAATCCGATTTCGATAAGGCTAATACTATTTCGATTTTGATATTACCGATTTCGATATTGATACTCCCACGAATGGTCTGATACGATATTGATACTCCGATTTCAATATCGATACTCATAGGAATGGTCGATATTACCGACTTCGATATCGATACTCATAGAAATGGTGTGATACCGATTTCGATACTGATACTATTAACTTTGGTTGCTACAATTAGGTACTAAATTATTTTTTACTTCTAATTACCTAATATATGGTACATGGTGCAGAATTGGTTTGAACAATGAGTCGATACTTAGTTAACCGTTCGTGGATGTACAATCGACGACATGAGAGCAAGATTGGTTTGACGGATGATTTCAAGGCGGACGTCGAAGAATTTCTGAGATACGTCAGTAGTTAACCTTATTTCATGGGCGGAAGGCTCATAAAGTGCCCTTGTGTCAATTGTCATAATATACCATTCAGAGAGGTAGATCTCGTGAGAGAGCACCTCTACAAGAAGGGTTTCGTACCGAACTACAACGAGTGGACGGCTCAAGGAGAACCTTTGGTTCCGCAATATCCGTCCTCCTTCAATACGGATGTGGGAGAGTCCCTCTTGGAGACCACTTCCAATATAGGCATCGAAACTTGGCACGTGAGTTGGTATTTGACGCGGCTTGCGTCGGTCCAAGTTATGATCCGGAGGATCCGAATCCTGCTGCAAAGGAGTTCTATGATATGTTTAGCCATGTCGATACTCCGTTATATCCGGTTTGTGATTCTTATTCTGTTCTGTCAGTGGTGATGAGCTTGTTGAACCTCAAGTCTGATTTTAACTTACCGCAAGAATGTTACTGCCGAATAATTCAGTTTGTTAGAGAGTTGCTTCCAAAAGGAGCGAAGGACTTGCCGAAAACCTTTTACAAGTCGAAGATGTTGATACGAAAACTCGGATTAGGCTACAAAAAGATAGATTGTTGCCGAAACGGCTGCATATTGTACTATAAGGAGAATAGTGATAAAGACAGATGCATTTTCTGTCACGAGGATCGGTACAAGCCTATTCGGGGCAAAAAAATCAACTGCACGAGCAAGGTTGTGTCCCTGCAAATACATACAGTTTTTGCCGCTCACAAAGAGGCTACAGAGGATGTATATGTCCTCGAACACTGCAGAACACATGACATGGCATAGCAAAGAGCGGATGATAGATGAAGGAGAATTATTTCATCCATCCGATGGAGAGGCATGGAAGTATTTTGATCGATGTCATCCTGAATTTGCTACGAAGCCTAGGAATGTTCGGCTGGCTTTATTTTCTGATG
This sequence comes from Iris pallida, assembly GCA_029216955.1. NCBI lineage: Eukaryota > Viridiplantae > Streptophyta > Magnoliopsida > Asparagales > Iridaceae > Iris > Iris pallida. The sequence goes on along the minus strand of JANAVB010039340.1, from coordinate 30,315 downwards.
GATTCATTCCTTTCGGACAGTCGGGGGCTCAGTACTCTTGTTGGCCAGTGATTTTGATCCCTTACAATCTACCACCGTGGATATGCATGAAGACTCCTTATATGTTCTTGACACTTATCATACCCGGTCCAAAAAATGCAAAGAAGAACATCGATATCTACTTGCAGCCATTGGTGGACGAGTTAAAACAATTGTGGGAGTTCGGTGTTCATACGTATGATATATCAATAGAGCAGAACTTTCATATGAGAGTAATGTTGATGTGGACCATCAATGATTTCCCAGCATACAGAATGTTATCTGGGTGGAGTACTCATGGTATTATGTCTTGTCCGATATGTATGGAAAAGAGTAAGACATTTTGCCTTCACAATAGAGGAAAATTTTATTTTTTTATTGCCATCGTCAGTTCCTTCCTATGTCGCATCCCTGGAGAAGGAATAGGGACGCCTGTAGAGCAGGTAAACAGAAACTAACTCCTCTCCCGTTGAGATTGACTGGAGATATCGTTTGGGCAGAGGTAGAGGATTTGTCGACTGTAAAGGAAGATTCGAGTTTGGGCCATCACTTAGAAGGATTCGGACATAGCCATAATCGGATAAAGCGGAGTATCTTTTGGGACTTACCTTATTGGAAGGACAATCTCATAAGACACAATCTTGATGTCATACATATTGAGAAAAATGTATTCGACAACATCTTCAATACGGTGATAGATATCAAAGGAAAAACGAAAGACAATTCCAAAGCAAGAATGGACTTGAAAATTATTTGTAGGCGTCCAGAGTTGCATCTATCACGAGGATCCAATGGTAACTGGGTCAAGCCCTCAGCAGCATTTACACTGAGTAGGGATGATAAATTGATAATATGCAATTAGACTAGAAACTTGAGATTCCCTGATGGTTACGTGTCGAATCTGGCAAGATGTGTCGATCTCAATGAACGCAAGCTGATAGGGATGAAGAGTCATGATTGCAACGTATTCATGGAGTGTTTACTTCCTATCGCTCTGAGAGAGATGTTGCCTTCTCAAGTATGGGGTCCATTGGCCGAGTTATCTATATTCTTTAGAGACTTTTGTTCAAGTAAGTTGACGGTGCAACATATGTTTGAACTTGAGGAGAAGATTGTATTGACATTGTGCAAGTTAGAAAAGGTATTTCCTTCCGGCTTTTTGATAGTATGGAATATTTGTCGATTTATCTTGCATACGAAGCATGTATCGGTGCTCTCGTCCATTATCGTTGGATGTATCCATTTGAGAGGTATAAAATATTTATTTATCTAGTACTAATAATTATTTTATTCAAACAGATTAATATTGAATATATTATTTATAGATATCTACATCACCTGAAAAAGAAGGTAGGCAATAAGGCCCATGTAGAAGCTTCGATATACGAATCATATATTATTGAGGAGGTCTCAAAATTTTGCTCAATCTACTTCGATACTCATGTCAGAACAAACTAGAATAGAGCACCAAGAAATGATGAAGGTGAGGTCGATGAACCGAATCGTGGAATCCGCACTATCTTCAATGTTGGTGGCAAGCCTATAAGTGCTTCTAAGTTACGGTGGTTGAAGGACGATGAGTTTGAAGCCGCTCATCGGTATATCTACCTAAATAGTGGTATAGAGGAGATGGAAGATATAGAGAAGTAAGAGACATAATTTGCTATGTTATACTCCAATTTTGCGATATACTTGTAAAAATTTTACTGACTTTTCTCGTTTTATCACAGTATTTTTAGAGCTGAGATAAAAATGGAGAGACCTAACATTGATGATGATGATCTTAATAGAGTGGTTGACAGAAAATTTCTGTCGTGGTTCCATAACTATGTAAGGATTAGTATCATTTAACTATTCTAAATTCAATTGACCGATAAAAGGGATTTTGTCCTAATGACGTTATGATACGTGATATTTTAGGTTTTTCTTCCTGGCACACAATTGACCGACGAAAGACTTTGAGCACTAGCTATCGGACCAAGCAAGAGAGCGAAATGTTGGAATGGATATACCATCAATGGCTTCAAATTTAGAACCACTGATAAGCCTATCAATCACTCATTTGTCGATGAGAAGGCTAATTCCACAAAGAATTCTGGAGTTTGTGTAAGGGGTTCAGTCTACGACGCCGATCCAGAATTTGATTATTACGATGTTCTAAGAGATATTGTAGAGTTGGATTACTCTTTTGATACCCAAATTATGCTGTTCAAATGTGATTGGTTCGACACAACACCCAAGCAAGGATAGAGAATTGACAAACAGTTTGGATTTATTGATATAAAATACGGAAAAAGATATATAGGTTTCGAACCGTTTGTGTTGGCTAGTCAAATGGTCCAAGTGTACTACACGAATTATCCTAGTTGACGACGCACGACTCGTGATTGGTGGACTGTATGCAAAACTAAAGCAAGAAATATATATAATATTGGAGATCAAGCATACCAGGAGGTTAAGGTAGTCATGCCTCAACCAACATATATAAGTTTAGCCGGCATTGATGACATGGAGTTTGATGTTACTATAGAGGATGATATAGCTGACGAAGAGCTTGACATAGAGGACTTACCTCATGTAGATGAGGAGTCTGAAATAGACGTACCGGATGAGGAGGAAAAATTTGAAGATGAAGGTGAAAGTGAAAGTAATAGTGAAAATGAAGAAGATGAAGATGAAAAAGATTCAGATTACGAAGAAGATGAAGAAGATTAGTACGTATTACCTATTAGATTTGCATTGATTATTTGTATGAACATACCTTTATTTGATTTCTATTAGATTTGCATTGATTATTTGTATCATCACATCATTTTTTTATTTCTTTCAGATTTACATATGGCAGGACGAGGTCGTCCACGTCGACTTCGAGGATCTGGGTCGACCCGTCCTCTTACTCCTGCTCCTCCTAGTACTCCGGTTGCAGATCACAGAGGAGTTAGCGAGGACGATTTGGTTGATGAGGAGGATGGCTTATCTCCGCCGTTCACTGGTTCTTCAGTCGGCGGAGCTAACCCTGATATTCCTTCAGCACCTACTCATACCGGTGCTGGTGCCCCGTCTTCTACGCCGGAGACTACACATGTCGCTCCTACTGCGACGAACCCATATCCTAGCCTTTTGGTCGACCGTGGCGTGTACATACGTCGACCAGGATTTACAGACGCTCCTACCCTGCCAGAGCGGCCAGCCAATATCACTCGTACATAGCTGTGGGCCGATGGAACGACGTAAGTATACTAGTGTTAGTAGACACATTTATTCATACTCTATTTATTAACTAATCGTACATTGTTTTGTTTATTCCAGGTTCTTTCCGGTCCAGGCTGGTAGAGATTTGGGGGAGTTGATGCATCGACAATTCACCCTATCTGAACTTTGGGGACATCCCAGTTGATAGACGATTCATTTGGCTCGAGATGCTTGAGGTATGTCTAAATAATATCGTATTTGTTTACAACATTTCTTAAATATTTGTTCATTTATTTTTATTTTTCATTATTTGCAGAAGTCGTACTGGTGGCCGGCGCATAGAGATCAGGTGATCCGGAAGTGCTATAAGTCCGTCACCAGCAAGAGGTTGAGGGATATGGTCAACGACCAGAGGGCGTTGGCTATACTAAATAGCGCTCTTCGCAAGGAGTGATTGAGGAGGAATTCTGGGAGGAGATAAAGAAGAAGATGGACACTCCGGCCTATAAGGCCAAGTGTTGGAAGGCAAAGGCTGCCCGTGCTAAAGATGGTCACCACACAGGTGGATCCATCCCAATTACAGAGCATTATCGAAGGCTGGTAAGTATTCTTATTTGTTATTTCTTCAATTATTTAAGTTTAATATTTAATTATAAATTGATGTTTAATTGTTACAGTGCGAAAAGGTCACCAAAGCAGGCGGAGATCCGAACGTCGTGGACTTTCTTAAAGTTTTCGAGTGTACCCATAAGCGAAAGAAGGATGGAAAGCTCGTAGATGATCGGGCGACCAAAGCCTATGTAAGTTTTCCGAGTCCTATATCTAATTACATTTTTTTTCGTCTTTATGTACTTAACTATATTTACTTTAGCGAAATAGTTAGTCTGAACTCTAATATAAATATTAACTCTAATTCATAACCTTAAGTAGCATTATAAATCAAAGAATAGTTTAAGAGACGTATGAGAACGTAACCATAATGATACTTACATCGAATAAAATACCAATATTAACTCTAAATCTATTCACCTATATAAATATAGGAGACTTATGAGACTTTAGAGAGTCGAGTCGGTGAGAGAGGGACTACCGAGGGGAGAGCTGGGACTAGTCAGCCACCGTCGTCGGCTGTGAGGAACGACTTGTGGATACAAGCCATAGGTAGAGGGAAAGGGGGCAGCGTGTACGGTAACGGATCATTGGCATCCTAATCGTCCATTTATTCCAGAGCTCGTCTATCTCCACTACCTCCACCTCCACAGACCGACGATACTACTGCCGACGCCTACACCTTGCGACAAATTACACATATTCTGGTGGCCCTCCAGGGTCATGTAGGGCAGATAAGTGGAGCTCTGATCACAGCAAGTCTGTTACCTGCCCCTACTGTACCGGCTCCAGCTTCGACCACAGTGCCTCCGCCAATGACCACAGCGCCTACTGTACCAGCTCCAGCTTCTATCACGTCCCAATTCCGTAGATTTGATAGTCGTCCCCCGGGTGTGATGCCGTGCGAACCTAAGTTACGATCGCACAAGACATAGTCATAAGGTTATCCAAAACACAACATCAAGTTAGAGTACGCAGAGATAATTGATTGACACATTTGAAATAGAAGTAAACTTTTCATTGATAATAAGATTTCATTTACATTGACTCCATTACAATCATTGCCTTATGGCTACAACATAGCTCGATTATAAAATGAACAATGATGAGATAGTCATTCTATAAATTATATCCCTTTTTACAAGCAAAATAATTACACTTTCTACCTGCTATCGAGGAAAGTCGAGTAGTCATTTTTTTTCTTTTGTACTGAGTGCGGAGTCTTCAAAAGGATTCAGAAACAAGCCTTCAACACACGGACGAGGCTTCAAAAGTGTTCACGCCGCCTAGAGCTTTAAGTGGCCCGTCCTTCGTGGTTTGGAGTACCTACGTGGAGAGCGAGGATCAGTACATTACACTTTGTACTAGTGCGTGGCTATTTAAGTTCAAAGCTCTCATTTGGTTGAAGAGTTTAAATGACTTAATGTATGAATGTTTCTAACCATCCTAATGAATTTCAAACAAGCATATGACAAGCATAATGTAAAATACGTTGGAACTTACCTACGGCAGACCGCATCGCGCCTTATGAGACTTACTATGTTCTTTTCAGTCAATTGTTATCATTTACATACCAAGTGTAATATTATGTGTGATTGGTCATTGACATCACATGCCATCCTGGACTTATAGCTTTGTTAGTCGGGTCCCTTTCAACGCAAGTAGCGAGCCCCGTTGCAAGTTCCCGCCTAACCCGTGCTATCATCCAGCACAGCTATACACTGTTTCCTCCTAGGCCGAAACGGTCCCGTGGCCCCGGGTTGCCGCTCGAGGAAACTATCACCTTGTTGACAAGTTGTCCATGACCGTACAAAGACAATTTTTAGTTATTAAGGTATAGCCTACATTCTCTTTGAAAACTTGATCATGTTACCGTGTTCGTGCCCTGGCATTTATCCTTTCATCTGCTCAAACATTATTGATTGACCTAAGAAGGGGTCGAGAAGAGAAAGGTCAGACACTCACCTTGAATTTGCTTGAGGCGAAAGAACTTGTTGGTCGCGCTAGACATCGCCTACGCGATTACCTGAAATCGTACAAGCAACCGATTAGAATACTGTCTTATTCAAGAAGTTTGACAGAAAATGCGAGTTCGAAATTCAAGCCATGAAAACCATCGAAAAACATTCACGAAAACGCATTCAGAAAATAAAGCCAAAACCAACGCAAGCGGCGTGAAAAACAGAGTAACGGGAGGTCTCTTCCGACTCAGCCGCAGAGTTAATCCTTGAGGCGCAACCCGCTGAATATGAGACTTGGTTCCGAAGAAGTCATTCCATAGCAGGGAATGGATCTTAATTCAACCGTTCCCGTTCGACCGATTCGATCGGTCCCGACCGAATCGATAGCGACAATGTTCCTTTCTCGCGTACCCCGTGGATGGAGAACGAGGCACGATGTAGGGACGGTGCACTACAATATAATCAACTAAGAAAAAGTTTCGTCCTCGAAACTTAAGAATTGAACCTACCTCTATGAGAACAATAAAAGAATTTTTTTTTTTCATTTCCGACTCAAGCTTCCACGTCGACTCCACGACCGAATAGTTTCTTCAAAGGACGCGAACGAGAGAAATAGCACGGTTGCGAAGAAGTTTATCTTTGCGCTCCAAGATTTGCATTGGCTCTTCGACATATGACCGTTTGCCATTAAAATCTTTTGATTGCAATTTCAATTACAAACAGAACAGTGTTACAATGTAGGACTTAGATGTAGTCCAAGGAGAACACTTTTGTTTATCTGGGTCCCTGTATTGATGGAGCGAGTGGTAATGCATTGACTCCGTTGACGATCTGACGATGGTTCTCGATTCTCTGGAGATTTGAGTTGCTCTAGGTGCTGGAGTTTGCGGAGAGGAAGAAGATGTTGAGTGTCTCTTCCGATCTCTGGGAGTAAACTCTGATGCTTTGGTTGACTGTGCCTCTTTATCTCTGACAGTCTATGTATGTATGAGAGGGAATGATCCTTCTATTTATAAACAGCAGGTTGGCTGCTCATACGCGCATATGTAGGATGCACCTGTTTGTGGGGATGCCACGTGGTGATTGCTGGTGAATGCGCATGGGCGATGCGCTCTGATTAAGGAGTTGAATCCTTTCTGTCGCATTGGTGGGCTGCGGCCGAGCTGACACGTAGCAATGGAGAAGATCTTTTGGTTGCTGAGATCTTGGATGATTAACACCCCTTCATCGGCTGAACTGAGACAAAGGACACATGGCGCATATCCGTAGCTCAAAGATCTCGGATTTGGTGGAGAGTAATTTGACAGGATACGCCTAGGATTGGGCACATGAGTAGACTTTGGCTTGTAACCTTTAGGAGTCACGAACCAGTCTGGGCGCATGGCTTTTGAGGCACATGCGGGGCTTCAGTAGTGACTTGACCTCTGTCTTTAGGGATCAAAGAAAAGTCTGAGGCACATGGCTTTTAAGGTGCATGCAGAGATTTAGGCGCATGGCTGCAGGGGCGCATGCGAAATGGTTGGACGGCCACGTGGCTTGTAACCGCCGAGGAAAATAATGATGATGCTGACGTCAGCGACGCTTCGTCTTCTGAAAAAGTTGCTAACTGTCCAGTCCTCGAGGGACGTGCAGCCAACTCTGTCACTTGAGCATTAATTGCTTGATGGGTGACGAGCCGAAATGGGCGCATGGGTTCATGTTGATTAGGACGCATGGATCTGTGCTTTGTTGGGCACATCCATACGGGGTACTTTGGAACCGACGGGCGCGTCTATACGATGTGCGGTGTCTGACCAACGCATCCTTTTTCATGACGTGCCTTTATTGGTCCGATTTTTGCATCTTCGAGTGCTTTAAATAGCCGTTTTTGACTTGGCCGAATTCGAAGCGTCAGGTTCATCACCATAAATGCAAATTTATTGCACGGGATTCGGAGAGCCCGCCACTTGGCGCATGGGTTTGATTTGCCCGGCCTATAAATAGTGGCAAGGAGAGAGTTTGCTTCTCGTTCTCTCACATCCTCCCGAAATGAACATGTTTGTTCGAGCACATTCTGTTGACGAGATGTTCCCGAGGGTGAAGATGCGGCGACTTGTCTTCGTTCATGCACTTGAAGGTGACTGTTACATCCAAAAGTCGGAATCGAGCGCTTCTGAGGCAGGCGGAAGGTGCCTGTTGCATCCAAAGATCGGGATGCTCGAGCCTCGTCTCCGTTATGCTGGAAGAGCCGTAGATCAAAATTGTGGTGCCCCGATCATCTTTCTTGGGCTTTGGAGAGCTCCTCCTCCTGCTAGAGTAGGTGTTGCCCATTCTGGATGTATTGAAAGCCTTCTTTTGTCGCGGATCGATTACGGTGCTCTCATCTTCCTTTGGAGAGCTCTTCCTCCCGCTAGGGTGGGGTTGATCGCCCGCCCTCGTTCTGCTCACTAAATGCTTCATTGGTCGAAATGGAGCGCATATGCTGAGACTTTATGATGCGTATGACTGAGACGCTGAAGGGATGCACATAACTGAGCTGCTGAAGGGATGTGCCTGACTGAGACGCTGAAAAGATATGCCTGACTGAGACGCTGAAGAGATGCGCCTGGCTGAGACGCTGAAGGGATGCACATAACTGAGCTGCTGAAGGGATGCGCCTGACTGAGACGCTGAAGAGATGTGCCTGACTGAGACGCTGAAGAGATGCGCCTGGCTGAGACGCTAATGGGATGCGCCTGACTGAGACGCTGGAGAGATGTGCCTGACTAAGACGCTGAAGAGATGGGCCTGACTGAGACGCTGAAGAGATGCGCCTGGCTGAGACGCTGAAGAGATGCGCCTGGCTGAGAGCGCATGGCGGTTGTTGTGCCTAACTGTAGACTTAGGGTCTTTCTTTGTAGTTGTAAAGCCCTTTTTAGACATGTAATAGACTTTTGTATAAAATAAAAAATCTGTTTTTGATGTCTATCCTTTTGTTGTTTGCTGTGCCAAGTACTTCATCTGAGCTCCCTGGCGCGTGTAATGTTAGGCACATAGGATTTCTGGTCCTGAAATTCCATGCTTCTACAAGACCCCATTCAACGTTTTCAAAACTTTTTGTCAACTTTTGGAATACTTTGAATAAGAAGCATGGTGGTGTCTTCTGGGATGCATGACTGTCCAGGGCGTATGACTGTTCTGAGGCGTATGCTCCTCTCAGTTTTAAATGCCCAAATAATAACGCTTCGGGATAAATAAAAAGATTTAATGATGATCTTTTGGACTATTCATGGTTATCACTTCACAGAACCCTAAACGGCGGTTGACGTCACCCAAGCCTTTAAATAGGCGTCTGATGGAGACAGAGAGAGAGTTCTTTCTCTCTTTGCTGTCTTCTTCTTTAGAGTTTTTCTTCCAAAAAAACCCTAATCTTCTTTTCACGAAATGGCTCCCAAAACTCCTCGCGGTAGTGCTGGCCGAGGGCGAAGCAAAGGAAAAGAGCCCGTGGAGTTCGATGAGGAGGATTCTCCCATCGTCGCTGCGGCTCCCGCCGACGTCCGGCCAGTGGTGACGGGTGAGTGTTTCCTGACATTTTTAGACGAGTATGGTGCACACGCGGGTGAGTTGCACCCTGTTGCTGTGCCCTAACTCCTTGTTGCCGACGCGCATGGACTTTTGTCCTGATTATGCGCCGAGGATATCCCGCTGACGCGCATGGACTTCTGTCCTGATTATGTGCCGAGGCTTTACTGCTGACGCGCATGGACTTCTATCCTGATTATGCGCTGAGGCTATCCCGCTGACGCGCATGGACTTCTATCCTGATTATGCATCGAGGCTTTACTGCTGATGCACATGGACTTCTTTCCTGTTTATGTGCCGAGGCTATCCCGCTGACGCGCATGGACTTCTGTCCTGATTATGCGCCGAGGCCTCAATGCATATGGGCCTTTTGGGCCCTGATGATGCGCAGAAGCTTCGAACGCGCCCCAAATGTTTCGTCCTTCTCTTAAGCCTCTTTCTCTTCTTGTTGCCTGACTTTTGTTTTGTGTAAGTGTCAATGACAATCCCCCTGCTGAACGAAGTCCTTTTGGATGCTTCCCTCTGCCAAATGGGGATTGACTTCAATGAGGAGATTGTTAATCCAGCGAAGGCCGCTATCATGCAGGACCAGCCTCCCGAGAGGATATTGCAAATCCGGTATCAGTCACCTATTTTTCTCCAGAACATGATGGAGAATGACAGACTAAAATCAGCTGAATTCGAGAACGTGACTGTTTGAAGCCTGTCTTTCTGTTCGGTGACAGCTTGACCTTTACTGAGGCAAATATATTGAAGATTAAAGAGGACTGGTTCTTCTCGGCGAAGCGCCTGGCCCTGTACATACGGCAGTCTGAGCGTCAATTACTGCCGACGGCTTTCTACCGTTTGGCTTCTAAAAGGAGGATGCCATGGAAACTTACTCCTTCTCAATGAGGGGCAGTGGGAGGTACCCTTCGTATTGATGTTACTTTGAATCAAAGGGATACCTTGGCCTCCTCACGATCAGGGACCTCGTACCATTGCCGAACTTTACGGCCTGAGAGCCTCTACAGTGTTGTTCCTCCTGATACCTTCGCCTTTGGGGCTTCAACTTTTGCAAGTCGAATGTTGACATCGCAGATCACGTATCCGAAAAGAGGTTTTCGAGTTGAGGGGTGGTGCCATCACGTATTGAACTGGGATGATTTGACCCTCTGGGTTCTGTCAAAGTTCAAAACTGAGCTCAAAGCGATTGGCCTGACTGCCACTCTTCGTGCCACGCAGGGGGGCATCGATATCAACAAGCCCATATTTTTTGCGCTCCTGGAGATGTTCAACTCCCAGAATGGCACCTTCTTTACTCCAGTGGGGGAGCTGGGGTTAGCCCTGCATGAGATGTATGTGGTTTCTAAACTTCCCTAGGGTTCAGAACCGTACGAGAAATATTTTCCGACAAATGAAGAGATCCAAGTCCTAGAAGAAAAGGACAAGGAGATGATGGCTAATTTCAAGGAGGTAGCAAGCCACCATTATCTGCTACAACAGAAGGATAGGGACGGGTCACAGCCCCATGTGACTACTTGGAGGGACTATATCTTCAAGCAGGACCCGACAGACCCTTGCAAGATTCGGTTTGTGACTCCGCAGGGACTGCCTCATGTGGAGGTGACCTCCGAAGTGGGCCGATTAGACGAAAAGGTTCCTCGTTCAAACGAGAGTGGCACCGATGTATATAGTTGCTTCTGGCATTGCGTACACCAGATGTCTCCCAAGGCCGTGTTAGACGCATACTTGATGATATTGCTCCGGGACTATGTGTTCTCGGGCGACTCTGGATCTGTAGAAAGAGTGAGCAAAAATCTCATCTTGCCAGCGGTAAAGCTGGTTTTTGGTCACCCTCTGGCCCTCTTTCCCGCGATGGTGTGTAACCTATTGCGGGGTTTGAGGACTTTTGCTGACGATGTGATCCATGGGAGGGGTAGGAACGACAACTTTCCCCGGGCTGAGCTACCATTCCATTATCTGACGGGATGTCTTATTCTGTATCATTCGAACGTGATGAGCCCTGGCCCCGAAGACGATCATGTTGTAGGTGACGCCTTTATCCGTCGCTTCTATAAAAGGAAGTCGCTGCATACTGGCGTTTCTGTTTGTAGAAGGGTTTTGTCTTATCTTCAGGGGTGGGAGATCACCAAGATCAACCCCATCTTCATAGACTTCGAAGCCGACCAAGAGTTGGAAGACTCTGGCGAGGATGCGATCGTCCTGCCGATATAGGGGTTTCACTGGTTACAGAGCATTCGGCCTTCCCATTTGGTCTACCGTAACAAGAATAAGTGCTATCTATAGCCATATCTGCCGAGTCGATTTGTACGTTAGTTTGGTTATACCCAGCTGATGTTACAGAACCCCAGTAACAGTCTGGGGTTTATTGGAAGATTACTGGATAGAGCCCAGGGTTGGCAATATTACAATGCCTGATGCACCGGAGTCCGTTTTACCATGCCAGTTCACAATCCTCGGCCGCAGATCTTGTATTCGGCTGTCATACTGTATTGTGCTATGAATGCTGCGTCCCCTGAGTACGACAGAGAAACTAGTTTTATCATTGGCATACAGCTAGAGGCAACGACCAACATGTTGGCGGTGGCTCGATCATATCGTCCACCAGAGGTTGCGAGTTATAGGTCAGCTGCTGTAGCATCAACGGAGGGGGGGGTAATCAGGAAGAGACCCCAGCTGGAAAGAGGTGGGCTGATACGGAGGTTGGTTCGTCTGTGCCGAAGAGGCCAAGGAAAGCTACGACTCCGAAGGCAGGAGCTCCGGAGGTGGCACCTGTCGTAGCAACAGAATCGGCTCTCGCGGAGGTAAGACATCCCATATAGTCTGGTTTACTCTTTGATTTTTTGTGACTTATGTCCCCTTTTTGTAGGTGGTGCCGAAGAAGAAGTCCCGGGCTTCGAAACCAGGTTTGGTTAAACCGAAGGAGGTAGCGAGCTCTTCTGACGAGCGTGTTCCTCTGATTACCGCATCTCCCAGGGAGGAGAGTGTTGATGATGTCATTTGTGTAGAGACTTTGGTGTCTCCAGATAGTGTTAAGGGGGAAGCTGGAGGTGCAGCAGTCCCCAGTATAGTCCAAGCTGATGTAGGGATCTCTGATATCGAGGTCCCAGTAGGAGTTGTGCCTCCGAAAGAGGAGGAAGAGTGGAGTTCGTCTTCTTCTGATGACGTTCCTCCAGATGTTGCTGAGCCTGCCGTAGGGACAGCAGGTGTGATTGAAACAGTGGAGAGGATTGATTCCTTCCCTCGTTATGATGAAAAGAGGTCGGCTGTTTCATTGCCGAGCCCTACCCCAGACCCAGCTGCAGAAGTTGAGCTGGCTGTCGCCCCTGAGGTAGCAGCAGACTTTAATCCCGCGGAGGGATTTGATCAGGAAGGGGAGACTCATTTGCCAAGCCCGACCCCAGAGGAAGTGCCCGTCCAGGAGACGGGTGCTGATCACGCTATCTCGCCAGAGGAGGAAGGTCCTGTGCTGGTTACAGATCATGCCTCGGAGGTGGAGGAGGCAACTCCGGATGTTGGTGGTCCCTCCGAGACGGGAAAGGGCAAGGACCTGGTGGTGCAAGAACCCTCTGTTGCTTCTTCGACTTAGGGAACGATATCGACACCCTACTTAGCTCCTTCTGCCCTCTCGGCACCTCGGGCCAGTAGCGGAGTTCAAGGCTCTGACGAGGGAGGGTCCGCGGAAGTTGAGGTTCTGGCCTCGCAAATTGAGGTCGGCGGGTCATCTGCAGGTCCACCGTCTAGAGAAGCTCCTCCAACTCCTGCTATGACGTCGCAAGTGCTGGCGGATGCGGATGAGTATGTGAAGTTTATCATTGAGGCGGTGTACAAGATGCTGCAGAGGGGCATATCGACAGTGATAAATGCCAACGGGAGTTTTACGATGGCGAAAACCATGGCGCTCCCTCACATTGGTCTGATACGTTCCCACCAGGGCCATGATCATATGGCCGAGATTCTGGAGGCATCGGTGGCCGAGCTCGACCAGCTGCTTTCCGAGTTTCAGAGTATCCAGCGAAATAATCTCTCCGCCCTGATAGAAGCAGAAAAGGAGAAATTGATCGCTAAAACTGAGTCATCTTATCAGGCCACCGTGGCTGTCTGAGAACACGAGGTGGCCGAAGCTAAGGCTGCGGTGGAGAGGCTATCTCAATCCACGCAGGAGAAGGTGGAGCTGCGAGCTGCATTGGATGCTAGTATAGCAGAAGTAAATACCAAGATTCGCCTCCTTGAAGACCTGCGGGCCCAACTCTTGTTAGATGCTGAGCGAGTCTAGGCTGAACATGTAGCATCTAAGGAGGAGGACGCAGCTTTCACCCGCCAAGCTCTTTCCTTGGCCCAGCAGCGGCAACAGCTGGACGAGAAGTATGAGGATGACACTTCTCCTGAGGCCGTAGAAATGATACGACAAGAAGCCGAACGCCGAGTTCTGGCGACTGCAGAGACTCGGGCGGAAGACTTGAAGCATCGGATTGAAGAGCTTTTAGCCAATCCCGGTGATGCTTAGGGATTATAGTCCCTCATTTTTTTGTTATTTGTGTAATTTGTAACTCTTACTGGGATGTAATCCTTTACTTTTAAATAAAGAATAAAGAGTTTGTGATGTGTTCATTCTCGTTGTCATGAACTTGATGATTTGTGTGGACCTATTATCTTTTGTACACGTTGGTTTTTAGGTACAGATAACAAATTTGAGAGAACCAACATGTTTGCTCAGAGGTGATGTAGACGTGGCAAATACGGGGTTCAGATAAGAGAATCTTCCGACTCAGAGGTGTTATGGACGTGGTAGAAGTGATTCTAGAGGGATACGTGGAACTACTCAGAGGTAATATGGACATGGAAGTTCTGCGATCAATGTACGGCAATACAGGGGTTGTCTGTACAGAATATTTACTCAGAGGTGATGTGGACGTGGTAAACATGATAAGCAGCATAATCCTACATGGTGTAAGATTATGTTTTACAGGGCGTAGAAGAGTAACTCAGAGGTAATGTGGACGTGGTTGTTCTTCTACTGAGGATAGAACGCCACGGAACAGCTGGGTTTTGGAAGCGTAAGATTTTATGGAAGGAAGGTGTACGTGAGCCCTGATGATTGGGTCCATAGACTCCCTTGTTGGGTGGAGATAGAAGTACATGTCAGAAGGATGTCAAGAGTAGTACTTCTTTTGGAACTTGCCGTTGATGGGCATCATGAACAAGTCTCCATTGGGTTTGGCGAGGCGGTAAGCACCGTTTGAGTATACCGTCTCTATGATGAAAGGTCCCTCCCACTTGGGCTCCAACTTTCCTAGTGACTTGTGAGTCAACACCATCGGCCTCCTGACTGCCAGAACCAGGTCGCCTACTTGGAAAGTCCTCTGCTTGACCTTTTTGTTGAAAGCCTATGATATACGGGCTTGATAGAGTTCAATGCGCTGTTGAGCTAGGAGGTGCTTCTCGTACAGTACTTCCAACTCCCGCAGACGACGACGTCGATTGACCTCTTCTGTTAATTGATTTATGATCGCTACACGAAGCGAGGGTATCTGAATCTCGAGAGGCAGTACCGCTTCGCTTTCATAGACTAAGGAGAATGGTGTGTTGCCCGTCGGAGTCCGTATCGTTGTGCGGTAGGCCCAAAGGCATTCGTCGAGCTTTTCGTCCCAGTCGCGTTTGTTGGATGACATGACCTTTTTGAGTAGCCTGACGATAGTCTTGTTAAACGCCTCGGCCAATCCATTTGCTGCCAGATTGTAGGTGGTTGACGCCACGTTCTGAATTCGATTCTTGTCACAAAATCTGCTAAAAATGTGGCTGATGAACTGTGGACCGTTATCGTAGATAATCCTTCGAGGTACCCTAAAATGGTAGATGACATGGTGCTTGATGAAGCTGATCACCCTAGAGCTCTTCACTTCCGTCAGCGGAACTGCTTCTGCCCATTTGGAGAAGTAGTCAGTGATGGCTAGAATGAAGCGGTGTCCCCTCGATGAAGGGGGAGTGATAGGTCCCACAATGTCCTTACCCCACGCTTCAAAGGGCCAGGAGGCGACCGTAGGATTTAGTGGTTCTGACGGTGTATGGATGAAGTCGGCATGAAGCTGGCACGCATGGCACTTTTTGGTATAGTCGACAGCGTCGGCTGCCATGGTTGGCCAATAGTAGCCCATACATCGCAGTCGATCCTGCAACTTGGGCCCAGGTTGATGAGCCCCGTAAGTTCCGTCATGAGCTTCTCGAAGGGCTTCGGCTACTTCTTCGTTGGACAGGCATCGAAGGAGAAGTCCGTCGTAGGAACGTCGGTACAGCATTTTAGTAGCTGTATAGAACCGAAGGGAACGCCTCCTGAATGAGACAGCTTCCTTCGGGTCTTCTGGGAGAATTCTATAGACAGCGAAGTCGATGAATGGGAACCTCCAGTCTCGGACATTAACACCGGCGCTTGTTGTCATGGCATGGGCCATTTACGAGCATAGGTTGTTTTTAGGATAGACCAAGTCTCGACCAACTACCGTGATGTAGTATTGAGTCCCGAGGGGTACTGCTAATGAAGCTGCGAGACCGGCCAGAGCGTCAGCTTCCAGGTTTTGTAGTCGAGGTACATTTTTTATGAAGAACTTAGTGAAGGTTGAAATGATGTTCAATACAAATTCATATTAAGGAACCAGATCTTCATGGCGAACTTCGTATTGCCCTCTAATCTAGTTGACGACGAGTTTTAAGTCGCCGTAGATTTCCAGATGATCCACCTCCAACTGTTGCGCCAGCTGGAGTCCCATGATGAGAGCATTGTACTCAGCAACATTATTGGAGCACGGCTTCGAAAGGGAGTAGGCACGCTGGATGACCAGCTGATCGGAGGAGACTAAGATCACCCCCACTCCTGCGATGATTTGGCCTTTCGGGCATGTTCTTGAAGCGCCGTCGAAAAATACCTGCCAGACGGAGTTTTCTTCGGTGATGTTTGATTCTTGGACCTCATCCGGGATGTCTTCATAGAGTCTGGAGGACTCTGGGATGGGGTGTGCAGCTAAAAAGTCAGCTAGAGCTTGGCCCTTGACGGCTTTTTGTGGGACGAAGACCATATTATATGGTGTCAATAAGATTGCCTATGTAGCTAGTTGGGAGTTCAATGATTCCGGCTTCGTCATGAGAACCCTGAGTGGATTGACTCGGAAGATGACATGAATTGTCTGGCCCGAAACATAATGGCGAGTCTTCTGGATGGCGAACACCAAAGCCAAACACTCCTTCTCAACGGGGTTGTACCGGTGTTCGACCCCGATCATCGTTCTACTATGGTAGTAGATAGCTTGCTCGTAGCCCGTATCGTTGTTCTGAGCCAACAAAGCGCCGAGGGAATGATCCATGGCATGGACGTAGAGAAGAAATGGTTTACCTGAGACGGGTGCCACCAGTACTGGCGGGCTCGTCAGGTAAGCTTTGATATCATCGAAAGCTTTCTGGCATTCTTCTGTCCAGACGTAGGAGACTCCCTTCTTCATGAGCTGGGTGAAGGGTTGACATTTTCCGGAAAGGTTTGCTATAAACCTTTGGATGTATGCCAGACGCCCCTGCAGGCCTCGAAGTTCTCGAAGGTTCTTCGGAGGGTCCATGTCAAGGATGGCTTTGGTCTTCTCGGGATCGACATGAATGCCTTTCGTCGTGATAATGAAGCCTAAAAACATTTCGCTAGAAATCCCAAGGAAGGATTTAGCGGAGTTCATCTTGAGTTGATGCGCTCGCATGAGATCGAAGACTGTCTTTAGGTCTTGTAAGTGATCACCCTTGAGACGGCTCTTGACTGCGATGTCATCGACGTAGCACTCAACTGTCTTACGAAGATGTTGATGGAAGATGGTACTCATAGCTCGTTGGTATGTAGCACCAGCGTTCTTCAAGCTAAATGGAATCACCGTGTAGTAGAAAATCCCCTTCGGAGTCCTGAATGACGTATATTTTGCGTCATCGGGGAACATCTTGATCTGATTGTAGCCCGAATACCCGTCCATGAAAGACATGCGTTCGAACCCACATGTATTATCGATCATCACGTCAGTAATTGGGAGCGAGAATCGTCCTTCGGGCAAGCGGTATTGAGATCCCTGAAGTCGATGCAGACCCGCATCTTCCCATTCTTCTTAGTGACAGGGACGACATTGGCCACCCAATCCGGATGTTGCTCTTCACGGATGAACCCGCTGCTCAGGAGTTTGTCCACCTCCTGATCGATAGCATTCATAATGTCCGAACGAAAGCGTCGTTGTTGTTGCTTTACAGGCTTAGCATCAGGCAAGATGTTAAGTCTGTGCATTGCGATCTGGGGATCAAGTCCCGGCATATCTTCGTAGCTCCAGACGAAGACGTCGATATATTCTTTGGCCAATTGGACCAAAGACTCCCGGTCTTCTCCCTTCAGACTCTTGCTTATGAAGATAGGTTTGGAAGGAGATCCATCCCCAAGGTCAACTTGTTCGACCTCGTCTTCGGTAGGGGGTTCGCACAGTTCAAAGTGAGACTCCCACTGCGCTCCTAGGCGTTGAGCCCAAGGTTCTTCCACAAAGAATTTCGATGTTTGGTCTTCACTTTTATCTTCTTGAGATTGGACAGATGCCATGTTGACTGATAGCACCTTCTTGAAGACTGAGCCGATACTGGTATCGGAATCCCAGGTTGATACTTCGGACGAATGAGAATGTTCTACTTCTTCTGCCTTCGAACTCTCTGGAGTTGTCGGTGGCGTGACATAGTCCACCCCCCGTCGAGTTCGATGATAGTAGTCCTGCGGCTTTCCTTTAGGTGTTGGAAGCCGGAGAGGAAGACGTCGACCCTTGCCGTAGTTCAGGCCTTTGTTGCTTTTTAGATCGTAACCCATCTTTTGGATGAGGTACTTTGCCTTATCCGTGTACTGATAGACTTGTATTCTGTCGGTATCTGGTTCTTGTTCGAGTGGCGGAAGGTCTTGATGATGCTCGACTTTGCCGAAGATGATGGATTCTTCGTCTCAATTTTGCGGTGGGACTACGAAACAGATCCCTTGGGACGGGACTACTCGATTTACATCATTGACAGTCGTTATTTGTGTTTGCAACGACCGTAGAGTGTTATCTAATGTATACATGGCATTCCAATATGGAAGACTAGAATAATTAAAACACTCTATTATTGATGAAATACGAGATTTTTTCCCGCGGGATTACATTGTCCAGAGAGGGTGCATCTACATCAGCAGATATGTATTCCCCTAGCTCTTTATCTGTGAGTACTGGGGTTGGTTCGGGAGAGTCCACCGCTGCTTTGACCTTGGGGTCCGAGAGGGATATGTGGGCCTTCTTCGGCAGCTTGGATGAGACGGATGATTGCGGAGGCTTGCCTTTAAGACGCATCTTCAGAGGTGCCTCAACTGCGCCTTCAGTGATTGGTGCCTTCCCCTGTAGTTTTGCCACAAGGAGAGCCGATGTTTGAGGCGGCTTTCCCTTGAGCCGTATCTTCAAGGGAGCTTCAGTAGGTGTTCTACCTAGAGCATTTGGTACTTTTCCCGGTAGCTTGATGGTCAGGGGAGGCAGCATCTGAGGCGGTTTTCCTTTGAGTCAAATTTTCAAAGGAGCGTCGAAAATTATCTCTAGCTCCATGTCCGGCCCTGCTGCCGTTTCTGCTTCATCCAGCATCATTGGCTTCCCCTTCGTCGGGCGACTTGTACAGGGTAGAATCAGTGAAGAAGGCTTCGACCCCCTTGAACGGGTCAATGTCCACGAACTCTGTCCGGATGATGTCGTTGGTGGATACGTACTTCATATATTGGTGGAGTGTAGATGGCACCACCATATACTCATGCAGCCACAGACGACCCAGTAGGAGGTTGTAGTTAACGTCAGCGTCCACGACATAGCAAGTCACCTTGGTTCATAGGTTATCGATATGACATTTCAGCCGTATTGTACCTAGCGGTTCACTTTTGCTAGCATTGAAACCGCTAATTGTAGTATTGGAAGGCGCCAGACGGTACATTGGGATCCCCAGTGTTGAGAGCATCGTCTTCGGAATGATGCTGAGGGAAGACCCTGGATCGATCTGATTCCGCTTCACCTTGACGGAACCGACATACCCTGTGTAATACAGTGGTCGGTTGTACCGGTTGTGTTTGAACAGCATGTCCTTTTGGGTGAAGGTTATGTTGGGGATAACCTCTTTCGCAAAATGGCAGTGCACACATGTGGCCAGGGTATCCTCAGGCTGCTTGACCTGACTGATGAAGGACTCAGCATCTTTCAAAGCTTCACAGAGAGCTTCACGGGTGTCCTTGGAGAGACGGAGAAGCTCAAACAAAGACAGACGGGCAGGAGTACCGGCAAGTTGTGCCAGTATGTCGAAGTTGTGAGGCTTAGCTAGCCCCGAAGCATTTTCTTTTCGCAAAGGCTTGTCGAAACGAGCCTCTATGTGCTTCTGTTTATTGGCCACTGGAGGCTTGGATGGACCTCCTTCTTTGGCAGCAGGGACGGTGCAAGGAGGCCCCACCTCGACGGCAGCTTCGTCAGGTTGGGCATTCTGATGTGAACGCGTCTGTACAGGAAGTGCCTCTTCCACAGAGGAAGAGACCATGCAACAAGACTTAATCTTCCTGCCCTTGGATTTGGAGGTAGAGCATACCCCCGGTTGAGTGACTTTGGAGATGAGGTCAGGGTGAACCCATAAGACCTCTCCCCGAGATGTGGTGAGTGGGATGAGTCCACTCACGTTGTCGCGAGTAGGTGGTAGGTTAACCACCTCCATTGTCGCCTTTGGGATGGGGACGACACCATCTTGTGTTGTGGTTGGTGATAAGGTGCCGAATTGGAGCGACACCAGGTTAGTCGAGACTGTTTTCTCCTCATAGTCGATGGAGATGACGTTCGCATTGATCATGCGCTGGATGTAGTTCTTGAGGACGTAGCAGTCTTGAGTCGGGTGCCCGACAAACCGATGGTAGTGACAGTACCTCGGATTGTCCACCTTGCCAACTTCATCGGAACGCTTTGGGTCCGACAACTTGATTTTATCACCCTGCTTCAGAATCTCAAAGAGCTGCAAGGTGTCCTCATCATTGAAGGAGTAGACTTCCTTCGGTCTTGGTGTGAGCGGAGGCTTCTGATTCGGTGCTTGCGCCTTTGGAGGCGTTGACAGTCAACGCCTGCTTCCCCTTCGCCTCACGTCTAGGGTTGCTGGTAGCAGACCGTTTTCCCTTGTCTTCAAAAGCAGGGAAACTGACTCCCAGAAGGCTAGCGTTGGATGCCTGCTTCTCAGCTGCTTCAGCCTCGATGATCAATGAACTCCAGTCGGGAGAAGATGTCACCCTCATTTCCCATATTTCCAGTATTTTATATTTATACTCGTATCTGGATTTTGGCATGTATTTTTATTTTTCTTAACTTGTGAAATTTCGGTATTTCTCGTATTTTGGGTTTTGGCATGGCTCGGTTTTAATTAGGTTGGTTTGGTTTGGTTTGGTTTGGTTTATGTGTATTGGAACACCTTAGCCTAAGCTCCACCCTCAACACACCACATCTCACCCTCTTTATAACTCCACCAACTTTTTCTCTCTCCTCATAAACCTCCATTAATTTCTTTTTCTCCTTCCTCTACACAACACTTCTCCTTCCTCTCCATAACACCCACCCATAGGCAAGTGCACCTTGCCACCACATGAGAACCCTCTTTTACTTGTCCGTTTGCTAGATTAGGACATGGTGATCAACATTAGAACTTAGCATTTTGGGATTTGGAGTCTCCATTGTTCTAGATCTAGGTTTTTTCTATTTTCAGTTTTGTATGGTTTTGAACGACTTAAGTTGGATTTTTATGGGTTTTGATGTTTCCATGTGGAAGAGAGTTCAATTCCACCCTGGTTAGAACCTTGGAAATCTGGATTTGGAGTTCGGATGGCTAAGTTGTGATTCCTGAAGTTTTGGAGCCTTTGGAGCTTCTTCTCAGCCATGGAGAAAAAGACCCAGACCCTGCGTGCGTGTTTTTACGCGTACGCAGCTCTCCTGCGTGCGTGACTTTTCACGAATGCAGCTCTCCTGCTTGCGTGACTTTTCACGTATGCAGCTCCCCTGCGTGCGTGACTTTTCACGTATGCAGCTCTCCTGCTTGCGTGACTTTTCACGTATGCAGCTCTCCTGCTTCCGTGACTTTTCACGTATGCAGCTCTCTTGCGTGCGTGACTTTACTCTCCTGCGTGCGTGACTTTTCACGTACGCAGCTCTCCAACGTGCGTGACTTTTCACGTATGTAGCTCTCCTGCTTGCGTGACTTTTCACGTATGCAGCTCTCTTGCGTGCGTGACTTTTCCTCTCCTGCGTGCGTGACTTTTCACGTATGCAGCTCTCCTGCGTGCGTGACTTTTCACGTATGCAGCTCTCCTGCGTGCGTGTCTTGTGCGTACGCTGCACCCTGACCCCTTGCTTAACCCATTGGCTCTTGGAGTTTTGGTCTTATTTCTTTAAGCTTGGCTCTTCTATAGTCCTGTATATTGATATTTTATTAGATATTTTATGCCCATTATATATCCTTACGCCGTTTGTTATGAACTTGATTTTTACTTAATAGGTTTGGGATGACTATTGTACATGGCACGGTATGACAAGGAACTAGCATAACACGACAG
Organism: Iris pallida; assembly: GCA_029216955.1. Taxonomy (NCBI): domain Eukaryota; kingdom Viridiplantae; phylum Streptophyta; class Magnoliopsida; order Asparagales; family Iridaceae; genus Iris; species Iris pallida. The sequence goes on along the minus strand of JANAVB010039340.1, from coordinate 8,364 downwards.
TGAACCGTAGTGGTGCACTCCTGACATGACCAACCTGTCATGATAGTAGCCCGTCGTGGCGCACTCCTGACAAGTACCCTGACATGATTTATCTTGATGCTGTTACGACGGCTATCTTAACTTGACTTGCCTTGACACCGTGGATAGTTCTTTCTTGCTTGCTTGTTAAATCCACTTGTCCTGTCTTGCATCACGTCTAGGATGGGACTCCTGAGTACCACGGTCAGGAGTACCTACTAAAATGGATTAAGGTTAATAACCAGAATAACACAGTATTCATGAAGAGATGACACAGCTACAGGCAATCCCGTTACCTGGGCGCTCTCGGGATCTGTAGCCTGCCGTCGAGTAGGGCACATTTCCAGCACACCGTCGCGTGTTGCACCCTCTAAGTCACCTAAGGGTACATTTGTCTCCCGGACGATGTACCCACCTGAATTCAACCCCTAATTTTCGACCTGGGTAACCTTTATGGTCTGCAGGGCTTGTGGCTGTGGAACAATCTCACTGCATCTTGATAGTAATTAGGTCTGTGATAACCCTAGTTAGTTAAAAGTAGTAAGCCGTAGTATCTGCTTGGCCGTGATTGATTGAATGAGGTATAACCAGTCTAGCCATGTCTTGATTCAGTACAAGATTGCTCCCTGTCTTGATTTTTTACATTATTATCTTGTCGATAAATGGTGGAAAACCAAGTTCTGTTCAGATGAAGGGTTACAACCCCGGTCCTTGTTTGGTTTACGGGTTGTAACCAGGCTATCGGAATAGTTCCATGGTTATCTCGTCGTATATCGTCCTGGCATGTTTTCGTAAATTCTAATTTTAATATTAAATTTTTTGTACTGATTGCTGGCTTTTGTTCTTATTTCGGGGCCCCCTTGTGGCACTTGCTCTTTCTGGGGTTGACCCAGCTGGTTTTGTGTGGCCAGATTTCGGAGCAGCTCCCGAGGATCTACCAAGCTTCCAGCCCAATAGTGGCGACTCGAAGGAACCCGGGCTACGAGTGGATTTTCTATTTTGCTTCGCTCACTCTATTGTAAAACTATTCTTTTGAGGCATTTAGTCGACGAGCACCTGTTAGCTCGATGCACTTTACTTATTGTCTGCCTACGGGCTGTAAACATGATTAACAAATCCTAGGGTTGATCATGTATGACTTAACTCTTGCTAGTCCCTGCATTTTGTACGACTAGCTTCATGATCAGCTGAATATGTAATATTTAGGACGCCTTATTATTGTATTTAATGATCATACATCTTGCGACCTTACTTACTTGCCTGTGATTGAGACATTAGGCTTGTTCATGACCATAAGAGATTGTTGGCTTGTAGTAAACCATCATATTTCTAAACAGCCGTGACCGTATACCGAGGTGGTTTCCATTTCTATATACATAGCTGGCTATGTCTGCCCCCGCTCTCCAATATTCTGGTTCTGGGGCGTGACATGGTTTAAGTGGTGGCCCATGCAGGTCTTGTCAATCAAGAAATGTGAGGGTTTACCGAATAGATGTCTCAATCAGTATTCGCCCTTGATCTCCGCCCGTATTTTTAAATCCCTGAAATTCTTGCCCTGATTACATGCTTGTATCGTTGATCTGTCCTGATCCTTCCTTATTGTTTCCCTGTGTCGTCTTCCTCAGCGGCACTGTACCTGACCCTGCCGATCAGCAAGGTGGAGCACCTCCCGTGGACCAGCAGCAACCCGGAGATCAAGCCCAGCATTCCGGAGTCGCCTCCAGAGTGATACCTACTAGAGGAGAGTCACCAGTTCGGCCCGTCCAGCCCGCAGAGCCAGATGATGGTACCATAGTAGGCCTCATCAGAACCTTGATAGCTTCCCAGGATCGTCGAAGCGACGCCCTGCACCAGACAGTTCAAGATGCTTTGACCTGAGGCGGACATCCAGGGAACCAGGCGGCTAACAGTTTCAAGCGCTTGAACCCTCCTTTCTTCGACGGCACCGAAGATGCGATTGTCGCGGATGCATGGCTTCAGGATACCGAGGTGATTCTGGAAGCAGCTAGGACACCCGAGAATAAGAAGGTGGCGGTGGTACGCCTGCAGTTGTTGGACTTGGCTCGCAGTTGGTGGGCGGCGCAAGCCATGGGATTAGTGGCACCCATTACTTGGGCAGTGTTTAGAGAGAGATTCCAGACGAAGTATTTCGATGCTGTGGCTCGGTACGACCTGCAGACCAGATTTACCAACTTGAAGTAAGGAGGCAGAACGGTCGACAGTTATGCATCGGAGTTTTCTAGACTCAGTAGGTTTGCCCCCACCTTGGTGGCGACCGAGTTTGATAGGGCCCAGCGGTTCCAACAGGGACTGCATTTGGAGATCTTGTTGGCAGTTGAGCAGTTCGAGCACCAAACGTTCGATGCAGTCTTGAGAGCAGCTAGGAGGCGTGAGTACACCTCCCAGAGGATCGTAGATAGGATCGGAAGTAGGAAGCGGTCCCACAGTCAGATGCACCAATCATCAGCTCCAGTCCCGGCAGCTAGAGGATTGACCATCGGAATTCCGAGGCGGGCGGCCTCAGTAACGTCGGTTCAGCATTCAACCCCGATGTACCCACAGCAGCAGAAGCAGAAGCAGACTTCCGCGATGGGATGTTCTCATTGCGGGAAGCCAGGGCATGTGGTGGCAGACTGTCGCAGGGCGCAGGGATTGTGCCTGGCTTGTGGAGCAGCAGATCATAGGATAGGGGCTTGCCCGAATAGGGGTGGTTCATCAGCATCCAACCCTTCTAGCTCTTCGGTGGGAGGACCGGCCCCAGCACCAGTTCAGCAGCAGTATCAGTCTTCGAGGCCCTTGCCGCCTCAGTCTCAGGCATTCCAGCAACAGCACCCCCAGCAGTATGCACAAGCCCAAGCTCAGACCCAGAATAGGCAGAGAGGTTTCCAGCAGAGGGGACCAGCAGCCAGAGGACAAGGTCAGGCCATGATGATGGCTATGGAAGAAGAAGTTGCACCAGGTGAGGTTGTGGCAGGTACTATTCTCGTCAACTCCTCTTCAGCGTCTGTATTATTTGATTCTGTGCATCGCACTCATTTATGTCGGCACGATTCGCGACACGGATAGGATTAGAGCCCGAGTCATTATCAGTGAGGCTCAATATACTTACTGGTAATGGCCTTGTGGGAGTAGATCGAGTGTTTTCCTCGTGTCGGATCGTAGTTAGCGGTAGGAAGTTCCCCGCTAGATTCATAGAGTTTCCTATGGTAGACTATGATATAGTCCTAGGCATGGATTGGTTGAGGAACCAGTATGCTAGGATAGACTGCCATATTGGCAGAGTTGTCTTTAGTATCCCCGGCGAGCCAGAGTTTTCGTTTTCCAGAGGCACAGTGGAGCCATCTTCCCCAGCATTGCGGATGGCAGTAGCAGCAGTGCAGTTACCCCGGATAGTTGAAGAGTTTCCAGATGTCTTCCCAGAGGAGCTTCCAGGGATGCCGCCGGAGCGGAAGATTGAGTTCACTATAGACTTGATTCCCGGGACAGCGCCAGTATCAGAGCGAGTCTACAGGATGGCGCCTTCAGAGTTGGAGATTTTATACAAGATGATTGAAGAACTGAGGACCAAGGGATTCATCCATGCAAGTGGATTGCTTTGGGGAGCCCCGATGCTTCTTGTGAAAAAGAAGGATGGTACGTCCAGGCTATGTGTTGATTATCGTACCTTGAATTCGGTGACAATCAAGAACAGATACCCTCTTCCGAGGATAGATGACTTGTTTGATCAGCTCAAAGGGGCTTCAGTGTTCTCGAAGATTGACTTGCGGTCGGGATACCACCAGATCAGAGTCAGAGAGCAGGACATCCCGAAGACAGCATTCAGATCGAGATATGGACATTGGGAGTTCCTTGTTATGCCCTTTGGAGCGACCAATGCGCCGGCCGTATTCATGGACCTCATGAATCGTATTTTCATGCCTTACTTGGATCAATTTGTGATCGTATTCCTAGATGACATCCTGGTATACAGCAAGAGTGAAGCAGAGCATGAGCAGCATCTCAGAGTCGTCCTCCAGACGCTTAGGGAGCATCAGTTGTACGCCAAGTTCAGTAAATACGAGTTCTGGCTCGATCGCATTTCATACTTGGGTCACATCATTACCAGAGGAGGAGTGGAAGTGGATCCCCAGAAGATTGTGGCTATCGAGTCATGGCTGGTACCCAGCTCAGTGGTAGAGGTTCGCAGCTTCCTTGGATTGGCCGGCTACTACCGGCAGTTCGTTTCAGATTTCGCAAGGATTTCAGCACCGATGACCCAGTTGACCCGCAAGGATGTGCCGTTTGTTTGGACAGCAGAGTGTCAGGAATCATTTGAGAAGTTGAAGCGAGGTTTGATAACGGCTCCCATTCTTATCCTTCCAGATGGGACCGGAGGATTCATAGTTTATTACGACGCTTCAGGCAGAGGATTGGGGTGTGTTTTAATGCAGCATGGGAAGGTAATATCTTATGCGTCCCGTCAACTACGTGATCATGAGAATTACCCAACCCACGACTTGGAATTGGCGGCGGTAGTGTGTGCTTTGAAGTTGTGGAGACACTACTTGTACGGAGATAGAGTGGAGATCTTTACTGATCATAAGAGCCCGAAGTATATTTTCACCCAGAAGGACCTTAATATGCGGCAGAGAAGATGGCTCGAGCTACTAGTGGACTATGATGTGGATTTGCAGTATCATCCCGGGAAGGCCAACGTTGTAGCAGATGCATTGAGCAGGAGAGTCGGAGTTTATCTTCTGACGGTGCAACCAGAATTATTGGCAGATCTTCAGAAGATGGGAATTGAAGTGGTTCTTCCAACCAGCGTGGCATTGATGGCCAGCCTACAGGTTCAGTCCAGCATAGTTGAGAGAATACGGGTGGCACAGTCAACAGATTCCAAGATCCAGCGACTCAGAGCAGAGTGTGAAGCAGGAAGAAGGCCAGAGTTATGTATCCATGAAGACGGTACACTTCGACACGGCACTCGTCTTTGTGTACCCAGTGGAGATATCAGACAGGAAGTCATGGCAGAAGCCCACAGTTTACAATATTCTATTCATCCGGGTGGTACGAAGATGTACCGTGATATTCGTCAGCATTTCTGGTGGAATGGCATGAAGAGAGAGATAGCCCGGTTTGTCTCAGTGTTTGGTTTGCCAACAGGTTAAAGCTGAATATCAGAGGCCCGCTGGACTTCTTCAACCCTTACCGATCCCAGAATGAAAATGGGAACATATAACCATGGATTTCGTGACCGGATTGCCCCGATCTCCGGCCGACAGAGACGCTATTTGGGTAATTGTGGACAGGCTTACCAAGGTGGCATACTTTCTTCCATTCAGAGTTGGACAGTCGATGGCGCAGTTAGCAGAGATGTATCTCAGGCAGATCGTCAGGCTTCACGGTGTGCCAGTCAGCATCACCTCGGACAGGGATTCAAGATTTACATCACACTTTTGGCGGAGCTTACAGAAGAGTTTGGGGACTCGCCTTCAATTCAGCTCAGCTTATCACCCGCAAACAGATGGTCAATCAGAGCGCACAATCCAGACTCTTGAAGATATGTTGAGATCCTGTACCTTTGACTTCGGTGGTTCATGGGAGAATCATCTGCATCTGGTGGAATTCTCGTACAACAACAGTTATCAGGCCAGTATCCAGATGGCACCCTTCGAGGCTCTTTATGGCAGGAAGTACAGATCCCCGCTAGCATGGGACGATGTCGGAGAGAGGCAGATGCTCGGACCCGAATTGATTTCCCAGACGGTTGAAGTGGTCAGGAAGGTCAGAGATCACCTCCGAGTTGCCAGGACCGCCAGCGCCATTGGGGCCGATGCTCATCGACGTCCCTTAGAATTTGTTGTCGGCGACCATGTATTCCTTAGGATCTCGCCTAACCGCGGCGTCATTCGCTTCGGCTTGCGGGGAAAGCTTAGTCCTAGGTATATAGGGCCGTTCGATATTCTAGCGCGAGTAGGAGATGTATCCTATCGTCTCGCTCTTCCGCCGTCGCTAAGTGAGGTGCATGATGTATTCCATGTGTCCCAATTACGACGGTATATTCCAGACCTGAGCCACATCCTAGACCATTCGGAATTGGTTGTTGGTACCAACCTTTCGTATAAGGAGAGGCCCGTGTCTATATTGGACCGGAGGAGAAGATACTCAAGAACAAGACTATTAAATTAGTCCGTGTTGCTTGGGGTCATCACTCTCTAGGTGAGTCAACGTGGGAGCGTGAGGACGACATCCGATCGCGATATCCCTACCTGTTTGACTCGTGAGGTATAATGTCTTTCTTATGCCTTACGTTTTCCCTTCCTTGTTTGTATTGTATGATTGTATGATTGAACTACTTAGTGTAACTTGCCTGTGCTTAATGTAGCTTGTCGTGACAATCTCTAGCTCCTTGATTAAATTCCGAGGACAGAATTCTTTTAAGGTGGGTAGAGTTGTCACCCTCATTTATTGTATTTCCAGTATTTCGTATTTATACTCGTATCTGGATTTTGGCATGTATTTTTATTTTTCTTAACTTGTGGAATTTCGGTATTTTTCGTATTTTGGGTTTTGGCATGGCTCAGTTTTAATTGGGTTGGTTTGGTTTGGTTGGTTTGGTTTATGTGTATTGGAACACCTTAGCCTAAGCTCCACCCTCAACACACCACATCCCACCCTCTTTATAACTCCACCAATTTTTTCTCTCTCCTCATAAACCTCCATTAATTTCTTCTTCTCCTTCCTCTACACAACACTCTTCTCCTTCCTCTCCACAACACCCACCCATAGGCAAGTGCACCTTGCCACCACATGAGAACCCTCTTTTACTTGTCCGTTTGCTAGATTAGGACATGGTGATCAACATTAGAACTTAGCATTTTGGGATTTGGAGTCTCCATTGTTCTAGATCTAGGTTTTTCCTATTTTCGGTTTTGTATGGTTTTGATCTACTTAAGTTGGATTTTTATGGGTTTTGATGTTTCCATGTGGAAGAGAGTTCAATTCCACCCTGGTTAGAACCTTGGAAATCTGGATATGGAGTTCGGATGGCCAAGTTGTGATGTCTTGAAGTTTTGGAGCCTTTGGAGCTTCTTCTCAGCCATGGAGAAGAAGACCCAGACCCTGCGTGCGTGTTTTTAGGCGTACGCAGCTCTCCTGCGTGTGTGATTTTTACGTATGCAGCTCTCCTGCTTGCGTGACTTTTCACGTATGCAGCTCTCCTGCGTGTGTGACTTTTCACGTATGCAGCTCTCCTGCTTGTGTGACTTTTCACGTATGCAACTCTCCTACGTGCGTGACTTTTCACGTATGCAGCTCTCCTGCTTGCGTGACTTTTCACGTATGCAGCTCTCCTGCTTGCGTGACTTTTCACGTATGCAGCTCTCTTGCGTGCGTGACTTTTCCTCTCCTGCGTGCGTGACTTTTTACGTACGCAGCTCTCCTACGTGTGTGACTTTTCACGTATGCAGCTCTCCTGCTTGCGTGACTTTTTACGTATACAGCTCTCTTGCGTGCGTGACTTTTCCTCTCCTGCGTGCGTGACTTTTCACATATGCAGCTCTCCTGCTGCGTAACTTTTCACGTATGCAGCTCTCCTGCGTGCGTGTCTTGTGCGTACGCTACACCCTGACCCCTTGCTTAACCCATTGGCTCTTGGAGTTTTGGTCTTATTTCTTTAAGCTTGGCTCTTCTATAGTCCTGTATATTGATATTTTATTAGATATTTTACGCCCATTATATATCCTTACGCCTTTTGTCATGAACTTGATTTTTACTTAATAGGTTTGGGATGACTATTGTACATGGCACGGTATGACAAGGAACTAGCATAACACGACAGTGAACCGTAGTGGTGCACTCCTGACATGACCAACCTATCATGATAGTGGCCCGTCGTGGCGCACTCCTGACAAGTACTCTGACATGATTTATCTTGATGCTGTTGCGATGGCTATCTTAACTTGACTTGCCTTGACACCGTGGGTAGTTCTTTCTTGCTTGCTTGTTAAATCCACTTGTCCTGTCTTGCATCACGTCTAGGATGGAACTCCTGAGTACCACGGTCAGGAGTACCTACTTAAATAGATTAAGGTTAATAACTAGAATAACACAGTAGTCATGAAGAGATGACACAGCTACAGGCAATCCCGTTATCTGGGCGCTCTCGGGATCTGTAGCCTGCCGTCAAGTAGGGCACATTTCCAGCACACCGTCGCGTGTTGCACCCTCTAAGTCATCTAAGGGTACATTTGTCTCCCGGACGATGTACCCACCTGAATTCAACCCCTAATTTTTGACCTGGGTAACCTGGATAGTCTGCAGGACTTGGGCTATGGAAAAATCTCACTGCATCTTGTTAGTAAT